>SJYX01022395.1:74064-98550 GCA_006410675.1 Oreotragus oreotragus
GGAAAAAAAAAAAAAAAAAGAATTGTCAGCATAAGGCCTTGCATTTGTGAACTGCTCACTTGCATCTGTGTATCTTGTCACTGCACTGGGGATATACAGTGTTGAACAAAATGGCCCCAGGCCTGCCCTTCTGTAGGTTGTGACCTGGGACTCCCGCCTGGGTACGCGCCACGAAGCTCCATGAAGGCTGTAATCATGCCGTCTTCCTCACACTGTAGCCGCAACACTCAGCGCAAACCTTGCCTTTTAGCTCAGGCTCAGTAAACAAACATGCACAGGGGTGCTGTGGGGGAGGGCAAAAGAGGAGCAGCTAGGAAAAGCTTTTGAGCTGAATCATCAAGAGTAAGCCAGAGAGACTTCCCCGGCGGTCCAGTGGCCAAGACTCCACGTTCTGTTGCACAAGGTGCAGGTTTGATCAGGGAACGAAGAGTCGGCCTGTCAGGCAGCACCGCCAAAAATAGAATGGGCCAGAGGCAGACAGCCAGACAGGGTAGGAGGGGCTTGTATTCCAGACCAGCAGTTGGCTACTTATGGTCCAAAGGCCATGTCTAGCCCACCGTCTTGTTTTTACCAATAAAGTTTTACTGGAACATGGCCATGTCCATTCATTTGTCTACAGATTACCTCTGACCGCTTTTACAGTCTAACAGCAGGACTCCTAACGTAACAGCTGAGGCTGTAGAGCCCACAGATTCTAAAATATTTACTACGAGGGAAAGTTTGCTGAGTCCTGATTAAGACGCATGAGTCAAGGCTTCCCTGCGTCTTGGTGGTAAAGAATCTGCGTGCCAGTGCAAGAGACACAGGTTCGATCCCTGGACCGGGAAGATCCCACCTGCCACAGAGCAACTAAGCCTGAGGGCCACAGCGGCTGAGCCGACACCCTGCGCCTGAGCTCTGCAACGAGAGAGGCTGCTGCCACGCACCACACCTAGAGTCCAGCCCCCGCTTGCTGCAGCTCGAGGAAGCCTGCACTGCGCTGAAGACCCAGCACCAGCAAACAGAGGTCAACAAACTGGGAAACGTTAAAGGCCGCAAAGGAATCAGGCCCAGGGAACTCCTGCTTGCTTGGAAAGAGGATCGGCTACCTATCTGCTTGGCCCGGTGCAGAATGAAAGTAGGGGGTCGTTCCTTTGCGAACGATTACAGATTCCCAGATGGCAAGAGCAGAGCATCAGGCTAAGTGTGAGAGCGCCTCGGGACAGAGCTCCACGCCACCGCGTGGACGGCAGAGCGTGGACGCCTCTCGTGCTCTTTCTGGAGGACCATCCTGGGAGCAGAGTTATGTGGAGAAATCATGGCCCAGGGCTCCATGCCGGGGCTCGGGGTCTCCAGGCCCCAAGTTTCCCAGGAGCTCCTGCTCCACAGGGCGTGAGGGTGAAGGACTGGCTTCCTCCCTCAGCTCCTTGGCACCCGTTTCATGGAGCCTGGCAGTGACGAAGAAGCAGAGATGGGCTCGGCTCGCCTCCCCTGCCAGGTGCGTCCTGGTGATCAGACATGAAGCAGCGTGGGGAGAAACATGACGGTTTAGTGGGAGCCTCTCTGATGCTGGTTCCCACACACGCATCTGAACGGCCTGCTGGGGTAGCAGCGGGGCTGGGGGACGGGACCTCGCTTTACGCAGCTATGGGACAGACAAAGAACAGGGCTGAGTGGAAACCTGCCAAGCTGGGTAGCACTCAAGCCCAGCTCCCTGGAGTCCTGGTCCATGGGGCGTCTTAGCCCACACCCCCCAGACCCACTCTCAGCTCCATCCGCTGTGCCTGAAGGCTAACCCGTGCCGCTAGCACCGATGGGTTTCCCTGCCCACTGGTTAATGGGAGGCACCTGCAGGAGATGGGGGCAGGCTGGCAAGTGGACATGAGGACAAGGTGGTCATGCCGCAGCTCTTCCCGCCTGCGCCCCTCTACCTAAACTCTTGTTGGGTAGCCATTTCCCTCATCTACCGCTCTCTTGTTGCTGCTGCTGCTGCTGCTGCTAAGGCGCTTCAGTCGTGTCTGACTCTGTGACCCCAGAGACGGCAGCCCGCCAGGCTGCCCCGTCCCTGTGATTCTCCAGGCAAGAACACTGGAGTGGGTTACCATTTCCTTCTCCAATGCATGAAAGNTCTCTTGTTGCTGCTGCTGCTGCTGCTGCTAAGGCGCTTCAGTCGTGTCTGACTCTGTGACCCCAGAGACGGCAGCCCGCCAGGCTGCCCCGTCCCTGTGATTCTCCAGGCAAGAACACTGGAGTGGGTTACCATTTCCTTCTCCAATGCATGAAAGTGAAAAGTGAAAGGGAAGTCGCTTAGTCGTGTCCGACTCTTAGCGAGGAGCAAGTAAAACCCCCGCCCCTTTGCCCCTTTCTCTCTGCTGTGGAACAACCGGCAGGTCTCGCTGGCCCCTGACTCAGGCGCCAGGCACGCCTTCTGGGATCTCTCTGCTCGTATCTTTGTAAATGACTCTGAAGCGTCCTCATTTATGCTTTTTGCGTGTTTGCTGCCAGACCCCACCTGATACAAGCTCTTGCCCTGCACACCCAGATGTGACTACGACCCGAAGCTCTCGCAGCGCGATGGAGGTGGCCCTGGCGGGTGGAGGCTGGCACGGCGTCCTCCTTGACAACAAGAGGAGCACGCTGCCATGGTTATTGCTGCCTACAGATCACACCAAAATGCAGCATCTTAAAGCAACGGCTATGCTATCGTATCACACAACTGTGTGGGTCTGGAATTCAAGCAGGGCTTGGCTGGGCAATTCCGACACTTTGAATGGCATCAGCAGGGGTTACTGTGCCGTGTTCAGCTTGGCGGTTGGTCTGGCCTGCAGGAGTCAATCTCGTGTAGACAAGGCTGGGCTTGTAGGTCCCTCTCCCCTCTGATGCAGTCTCCCTATCACCATGGGCAAAGACAGGAAGTGGGTGCCTCCAGCCTGCTAAGGCTTGGATGTGGAAACTGACACACTTTGGCACTTTTAGACATCCCACTGATCAAAGCAGTCACAGAATGTGCCCGGTTCAGAGGAAGAGAGCACAGATCCCCCGTCTCTCAACGAGGGAATGTCAAAGAGTGTGGCCCCACCTTTAATCCTCTACATTACAGTCATCTTTCCAACAACTGGTATCACCTTCTCTGTTTGCTTAACACTGGGCTCACAAAACCATTGTCCATGGCCAAATTCACCCTGAAGATGGTTCTAGCTTGATATACACTGGGGGTTTTGTTTTTTAATTAAATGACTTTGGACCTCCATAACCTCCTCACCTCATCACTGGGCCCACCACTTTTCCCTGTCTGCCAGACGCTCAAACTCAGGCTTCCGCCTGATTCCTGGGGCCTATAACTCTGTGGTCCTAGATTCGCAGGCCCAGGGGACAAGTTTAGTCTGACGGGCTCATGCCCTGGGGCACAGATGCACCCAGATAAGCCAGGCTCTTCTATAACTCAGCTCTCCCAGCCTTATTTCTAGGAGGGAATGCTGGTTCAACAGACACTGTGACCTTATCTGTTAAGACTCCCGAGATGAAGCCAGCGTGGTGTTGGAAAGAGCACCGCCCGGGGGAACAGGAGCTGGTGTTCCTGTCTCTGTGCTGCCGGTGTGACCTTGAGGAGATCACCTAGCCTCCCCAGGTTGATGCAGGACAAAGGACAGAGAACAGTTTGGCATCACCCTGAGTTTGCAGCCCAGCTCTGCTGCTCGTCTTGGACAGGTCACTCCATCACTCCGGCCTCAGTTGCTGCCTCTGAAAACTGGGGTCACAAAGAGCATCCCACCGAGCTGTTGTGAGGATGAAACATGATGACCTGCGGGGCGCTTGTTTCCTAGCAGGCACTCCTGACATCCTTGCCGGCCTGGAGCCTCCAGAGCCCAAGGTCTGAGCCGGGATCACACACCTCCATGCCTAGCGCAACACCTGACATGTAGTGGCACCCAGACAACACTCACTGATATGAACTGACTCTTGGCGAACAAAGCAGTAGCAAGAGAAATAAAAGCACTCTCCCGTTTAAAAGCCACGTATCAGCATATTCTTGGCAGCCGTATGCAGGGTAGAGCCCAATCAGAAACTACCCAGGTGTCCATTAACAAAAGAGCAATTGAACAAACCAGTCTCATCTCCCGATAAAATACTACTCAGTGATAAAAAGGGATTGCCTGTAGGCACATCGAACAACTCGGGTGGATCCCAAAAATATGATGCTGGGAGAAAAAAGCCTTCTCTAAAAACTGCCTACTCTGTGCTCATATGACATTCTAGTTAAGTGTTAGTCACTCAGTCTGGTCCGACTGTTTGTGACCCCACCAGCCTCCTCAGTCCATGGGATTCTCCAGGCAAGAATACCGGAGTGGGTTGCCATTCTCTTCTCTAGGACATCTTTCCAACCCAGGAATGCAACCTGGGTCTCCTGCATTGCAGGCAGATTCCTTACCATCTGAACCACCAGGGAAGCCCTATATGACATTCTAGAACAGTCGAAAAATGATGTGAGAAAAATCAAGATAATTGTTGCCTCTGGGGGCAAGGATTGGCTAAGCAGGAGCGGAGGAATTTTCTGGAGTGATGGTGGTGTCCTGCATCGTGAGGGAGGTTTGGGTTACACCGGTGGGCGCATTTGCCAGGACCCACTGAGAAATGCACTCGAGGTTTGTGCATTTCACTGTATGTAAATTTTACCAGAAGAGAATTGGGAATAAGTGTGACTCGAACGATATGCAGGCCGCAGGACTAAAATGTGGCGGCATCTGCCACCGACTTCAGAAAGCACCCGGTGCAACTCGGGTGGATGGGTGGGCAAAGGGAGAGAAGAACATGATAGAGCAAGCTTGGGTGAGTTCACTGCGGGTGTTGGGGAGTAGGAATCTCGATGTTTGATTTAAAATCTTTGCGCTTTTCTGTATGTTTGAAAATGTTCACAGTCAAATGATAGGGAATAAAATATGATGCTGTAGGACCAGGCCAGGGCAGTGGCGGGGGCGACGAGGGCAAGGCCACACAGCTGTGACAGACGCTAAGACTGGTGTTCAGGAAAGTGGAAGTCAGCTGTGAAGACCCAGTAGAAAAAGGATCGAATGCCCCGAGCTGAGTCTGGACGGTGGGCACGTCAGCAAACCGGATGGCCTCTCCGTGACTCCGTGTCCCCATCTGCAGAATGCAGACAGCTCTGCCCACAGGGGTGTTGCTGGGTGTAAACGAGAAGCCAGAAGCACTGACCGAACAGGGCTTCACAAGGAGCTGGCAGAAAGCAACCTGATTCTCTCCAAGCAAGCCTGACCCCACCTCCTCATTGGGATCTCAGCCTAAATAGGAAGTGAAGCCCAAACGCAGGTTTCCTCTGGCTGCCTAATCTGCTGTGGCCGCCACCTTCTCCTGGAGGAGGAAATGGCCACCCACTCCCGTGTCATCGCCTGGAGAATCCCACGGACAGAGGAGTCTGATGGGGCACAGCCCTTGGGGCCGCCCGGAGTCAGACACGGCCGAGCGCAGAGAGCAGCAACCGCCTCCCCCATCCAGCAGTTTTCCTTGTCTGTCGGGCACGTGCCCCAGTCTGTGCGTTTTCTCCATCTTCCTTACTTCAGTTTCTTAGCTGTCTCCTCCCACTAGCATCAGTTCTCCAGGAGAAGGGGGACTTGGGCTTGTTCATGGCTTCACCTTAAACGGTCTCTGGTGCATAGTAGGGACACAGTGATTCTTTGTTGAAGTAAGGAAGAAGTGAGCAGGATTCAATAGGCTTTAGTCTCACCCCTCAGATCGCAGAATTCTGCCACCCAGGGTACCACCTCCATGAAACAGCAGGAAGTGAGTTTAGAGACGGCCATCTCTGCCCCCATTTAACAGATGAGGAAACTGAGGTTCAGAGAGAGAAGGCAAACATCCCAGCATCGACTGTCACTTAGTGGCTGAGCAGAGAGGTGCTCTCGCTCTTGCTGTTTCTCTCCAGCAGGCTTCTGGGGCTGACCGGGGCGGCTGCAGACAGACCGACAGACAGAATCCACCAAGCCAGGCCGCCGGCGAGGCCATGTGCTATCACAGTGGCAGGATGTGCCGTGTGTGCCCCGTGCCCCGGGTGGCAGGTGGGCAGGCTGGCACAGGCGGCTGATGGGTCGTGTCTGCCCGTCTGCCAGGGCCCAGCCACGCTGACACAGGCCGGTCACCCACAGCGCCTGCTGGGTGTGGACGGCCAGCAGCCTGGCACGGGAGGTCCCTGCCCACACTGGCAGCCCCTCCTGACCCTGCCGGCCCTGTCCCCATGGTGACCCTTGCTGGACGCGCGCTGTCTGCACAGGTGTGCTCCCCGGCCGGCAGTATGGGGACAACTTGGGGGCCAGGCGCTGAGTGGGCGCTGCAGGATGCTAGCAGTATGCCGCTCGGAGGGGACCGCATGCAGATACACGGATCCTGGGCACTCGTGGGGTCCCACATCAGCCGCAGCCCTGAAAAAGGGGCTGGAAAAACGGTCTTCCCTGTGTTCCAGAGGGCTCTCCCCAGCCCAGACCTGCCTGGCCCAGCTGGGCTGTCCACACGCAGTCAGGAGGGCCGCTCTGACCCTGGTGGAGCTTTCACTCCCCTGCTTGAAGTCTCAGGGGCTCCCCACCTTCCTGCAACAAAGTTATAGCCACAATAATATCTACTAAAGACTATTTACCATGCTAAGCATTTCACAGTGAAGGCAAAAGGAGAAGCGGGCGGCCGAGGATGAGACGGTTAGACACCATCACTGACTCAACGGGCATGAGTTTGAGGAAGCTCCGGGAGGCAGTGAAGGACGCTGGGATGGGCTTTCAGGAAAACGGACACATTCAAACCTCACTCCCACCTGGCCAGGGCATGCTGCACAGATGTGTGAGTCTCTAGCACCTCTCCAGATTCCTGTCCCCGCCGTTTTTTGCCTGCCGGCCCCTGCAGCGAGGAATTTTAGGGGGACACAGGAGATGGCAAGGGAGGACTCAGCATCCCGTGTCTGGTGGGGTCTGGGGGCTTTGGTGCTTGGGTCCTGACTGTGGTTTTGCATTTGACTGGTTGAGCCGGGGGTGGGTGATGGCAAAGAGACAGCGTTGGCGTGACGGTGTTTCCTAGCCTGGCATTTCTCAGGCACATGCTCCCCTCACACCCACCCCAGCTGACGTCCCCTGGCCCTGGCCCAGAGCAGGGAACAGGGAGTGTAAACCGGGCTTCCGTCATGGGTGAGGCCGCATTCACGCACACAGAGGGGCACATGGGGCAGCCTGTCCTCTCCTCTCTGTGGCTGCCCCCCAGCCCCCGCTCCCAGGGCAATGCGAGAGCAGACTCAGGGCGGAGAGCAGGCGGGCAGGGAGGTTAGAGGAAGAGTGGTCCAGGGTCACCATGGCAACAGGGAAGGCAGGAACGCTGTGGCCATCCCGCTACACAGCGAGCCACAGGGAGGCTGTGTCGCTGTGCCCTCTTGCTCTCCACCTTTGCTCTCCCTGCTTCTCTCTGAGCAGGCGCCCGCGTTTCCCTCTGCCTAGAGTCCCCACTCCTTTCCTTGTGCCACCCCAACCCTTCACCCAACTCTACCACTAGCTGGGCCACTTCCTCTCTGGACCTCAGAATCGGACCCAGGTCCACATCTTCACTCCTCCACTGACAGCCCGGGCAGCCTGGCTGAGCAGCAGCCCTTCGTGCCGATAGTCTCTGCATCTGTACAAGAGATTTCGTTTCCACAGAAATATTGACCGAGAGCCCCTCTGTCACCGACGGTGCTCTGGGAGGGGAGATACAGCCCTGAACGAAATGAAGTCTCAGCCCTCCTGGGCTTCAGGTTCTGCTGCAGGAGCTGGAAGACGCCCACTGCAGACAGTTAAGTGAGATGACTCTTCACTGGCTCAGAAGCTGCGTCCGCGGCAGCTGTCCCAGAATCAAGCACAGCTCTCGAGAGAAACTCAGTCAGTAGGCCAGTGCCCGAATGCACGGACTGCTTGGCCCCAGTGCTGAGGCTGCGTTGATCTCAGCTCTTCACCAGCAGTGGCTGACCTGGCGTCACCTTTGCACCGGTCCTCGGAGGGAACTTTCTCCGCATAGTTTCTGAGTGGCTGGATGGAGCCATGTCTAAGTAGACTTCAGAACACCCCTGTGCTGACTCATTGATTCCCTCCACAAATGTACGTTAAGGGCAGACCCTGTGCCAAAACCCATGCTAGGCCCTCGAGGTTGAGTGGGGTGGAGAAGAGACTTCCACGCGCCATTGCGTGGCGGAAGTTTCCAGCTGTGCTCCTCACATTTTACAAGACGCTTTCGCATATAGGCTTTCCACAGGTTCTTTTTAAGGCATTTTTAACACCTCGGTGTTAGTCGCTCAGTCATGTCCGCCTCTTCGTGACCCCGTGGACTGCAGCCCGCCAGGCTCCTCTGTCCATGGGATTCTCCAGGCAAGAATGCTGCAGTGGGTTGCCATTCCCTTCTCCAGGGGATCTTTCCAACCCGGGGATAAAACCCAGGTCTCCTGCATCTCAGGCGGACGCTTTACCGGCTGAGCCACCAGGGAAGCCTGGGTGTGATGAATTTTTTACGGATAAGGAAACTGAGGCTCCAAGACTGTTGGTGACCTGCTTGAGAGCCCAGAGCCAGCAGTGCCAGCCCCCACAGGCGAGCTGAGCCTGCTCGTGTTGGCCCAGAGTTCTGGCAGCCATTAATCACTCTCAGTGTCCCTTTCTCTCAACGACAAGGCTCTATGGCAGCCACGGCTCCTGCCCGCTCTAACAGCCTAGGAGCCGCCCGGAACCTGCTGGTGCTGGGATTTGAACCTGGGCCGGCCGGACTCCCGAGCCCAGGCGCCATCGCTCTTCCATGCCTAATCAGGTCATCTAAGCCCTCCTAGCAAACGCTCCCTCTCACTGCCCAGCCACAGAGACCTCAGCTGCACCGTTTCCAGGAGAGCAAACTCCTTCCCGGCTGGAGAGGACTTGGGATAATGTAGGCAGGCGATTTAAACAGCTCCGGCAAAATACACCAGTGGTTTTCACTCTCCGCCACTATTACACTTCCCAGCCGCGGCGGGATTGGCCCATAAGTGGGATATCAAGTTTATTACAGCTATTTCCAACCTGTAATTGGTTTTGTGGAACACAAAGAGGAGGAGGTTCGGGGTAGGGGGAGGCGATTCCCCCGACTCCTTTTTTCTTTTCTTCTCTGGATGATGGCACCCAGGGACACTGGGAGGAGGCTAGGGTTGGAAACTTATTTGTTTTTCAAATGGAAAACCTCCGTCAGCCCTGCAGGCTCTCCCGCTGCTGGCTGGATTCAGCCCGCTTGCCATGCTTTGGAGGCTGCACTCACAAAATCAACCCAGCCTGGCTGAAGCCAGATGTGCTGGTGGGGGTCACTGGGGGCCCTGGAATGGGGTCAGGCAGCCTTGGGACCGGGGGGCAGCTGCAGAGTCTCGGCTGAGCAGGCAGGGCTCGTGGAGGTGCGGCCCCCAGCTGTTGCAGAATCAGAGCATCTGGGCATTCAGAGTAGAAACGGCCCTCAGACCTCACCTTGCCCCACGTCTCTTCTCTGAGCATTTCAGGAAACTGAGGCCTGGAGAGAGGAGAGGTGCAGAGCGATTTGGAACCCAGGCTTCCGTCCGCCATAGCTGATCATTCCAGATCAATAGAAATTGACTACAGGACAGACAGGAAACTCAGCCAAGGCATCGCCGGGCCCCTGCTGTACCAGGAGGCAGAGCGAACAAGTCACAGGGGAAGGGGGTTGCTGGCGAGAACGGGTCCCTCCCAGGGGCTGAGGGCAGGGGTGTGTCCAGAGGGCCGGCGTGGGTGCCCGCTGTGGCTTGAGTGCACGGAGGCATGGGGAGGGCCTGCCTTCGCTCCGGGCACCCGACTTTCTTTAGAAGTGGCAGCTGGTTTGGGGGCAGGGCTTGGTCTTTTGCCTCATTTGGTCCAGAATTTGCTCCCGCTGCAGCACGCATGAAATCATGTCTTGTCCCACAGAGCTCCTCTGTGTTTTTGAGAAGCTTGTCCAGGTGGAAGCATGGCAGCAGAGGGCCCTGGGTCCCGGCCTGTCTCAGAATGACCCCGAGCGCGCCAGGGCCACGCGGTTCTCTCTGGGGCAGCACCACACGGGTGGCCCCGCCCCCCTCCCCGCGGGGCCTGGCCCCACCAGGAAGCCCCGTCCGAGCCAGGCGTGGCTGCAGCAGGCCGTCCTGAGGCTAGGCTGTGTGGTCAAGCAGCAGGGCTGGCTTCTCGCTTCCTCGCGGGGTCCCCAGCGCCTGGCCCGTGGTGTGGATTCCGCTCAGGCCAGTTGCTCAGTTGGGTACGACCCTCTGCGACCCCACAGACTGCAGCACGCCAGGCCTCCCTGTCCATCATCTACTCCCGGAATTGCTCAAACCCATGTCCAGTGAGTCGGTGACACGAGCCAGTCACCTCGCCTTCAGTCGTCCTCTTCTCCCCCCGCCTTTAGTCTTTCCCAGCATCAGCTCATTCGTGCAGCAAATACTTACTGAGTGAGTGCCCTGTGCCCAGCTCTGGGGGGGCAGAGCGTCAACAGGGTAGACAGGGACCCTGCTCTCACAGAGTGTATGTTCTAGAAGTAGCTCACAGGCAAAGCCTGGTTATTGATTCAGTAAAAATCTGTGGGATGAATGGCTGAACACAAGCCCGTCTCCCTTTGGAGGAAGCAAACTCCGCCCCACACATTAACTCTCCAACAGCACCTTGTCTGCTCCTGCCAGCTTCACCATCCTCTGTCCTGACCTCCTGGTCCCACCTGCCCTGGGCTCTGGGAGACTGTCTTGGAGTCTCTGCGACTAGCCTGCCACCCCGGTCCTTGCTCAGAGCCGCCTCAAGCTCTCTCCCTGGGCTGATGCCGTCGTACAAGAGGCAGCAAGCTCCGGGCCGCTGTGCTCTCTCCCTGCAAGCACGGACCCCTGCTTTCCGTCCTCGGCGCCCACACTGGCTTCTGGCCCTCCCCGGGGTGGACCCTTTCTTTCACTGACTGCTTCTCTGCATCCTCTGGCTTTTCAGCAAGTGACATTCTGCTCTTCAGCCCTGAAGAGTGAGAAGGGACACGGGAAAAGCGGTGACTCGGAAAAGCGTTAGTGTTCACAACAGTAGGTATCTCCACTGAGCGCACACCAGGCACTCTATCCCAGCCTTGTCTCAGTTAATCTTTCCAAGAAGATAAGTCGTGTTGTCCCCATTTTACAGATGCGGGAACTGAGGCTTAGGTGCGATAGCTTGATCAAAAGTACCAAGTAGTAGCCAAAAGTCAAGGATTCGACTGGTGTGGAGGAAATCAGTCTAGCTTCTTGCTCAAGTCTCCCATAGGCAGGGAGAAGCAGCCTGAGATGAGGCGCTCCCAGAAGAGGGCCCACCTCCTCCAGGAAGACTCCTGTGATTACCCCTTCCTCCAAAGGAAGCCCCGGCTCCTCCGGGGGCCTCAGATGACACTTATCCAGTGCTTGTTGCTACAGCCACCGTCTCCTGGCTCTGGCCTCTCACTTGGCCGTGGGCTGCGCTATCTCCCACGGTACCCAGAGTCTGAGAGTGAATTTCAAGTCCGCAACTTTCCTTTACCCTCCCTGAGGCTGAGGGAGACTGGTGAGTCGGAGGCAGGGAGCCGGGACAGCAGATGCCTTGGGTGGAAGCACTGCGTGCTTGTCTCAAGCTGCCGGCGGCCAGTGCAACCATGGCGGCCAGACGCAGCCCCGGAGAAAAAGATGTAAATAAAAGGAAAAGAAGACTACGTGCGTCCTTGAAAATCCCCTGTCCCTCGGCCTGAAACAGCGATTTACAACTCAGATAATTCTCCGGTGTTTTATCTGGGGTGTGTGTATGGGTACCTGTGAGTGTATGCGGGGTGTGGGTGTATTTTCCCAGCAATAAAAACCTCAGTCCCAGAGAATAAATTTGAGGAGGCAGTTTTACTGACAGATTTTTTTTACCCTCCTTTGTATAATAAAAAATTAAAAAAAAAAAAGGAGTGAAATTTGAGATTGGGCCGACAAGGGCTGCCGCATTTTAGGAGGAGATAAAACAGCAGCACCTGGAGGGAGGCGGGATGCCTTCCACTTTCACAACTTTAGCGGAAAATTCCTCACACCTCCACTGGCTTCTGGCATTTTCCCTCCTAACGAGGCAGCCGCTGAGGGTAAAGAGAAGTCCAGGGTGGTGTTTAGTTCATTCACAGCCCTTGGCAGCCTGGCGGGCGGGATGTGAGCCCTGGTCTGGGAGCCAGCACTCTGCCAGAGCTCAGTGTGGTACCTCAGCTGCGTCACCTTGCCTCTCCAAGCCTCAGTTTCCTCATCTGCAAAATGGGGAGGTTATGGTCTACTTTGCTATACAAAAAGGGAAGGACTTCAAGCAGATTTCCCAACCTTGGATCAGATAATTCTTTGTGTGTTTTGGGGGGGGGCGGGGGTTGTCCCGTGCCTTGTAGGAGGGTTATGGCTTCCCTGCCCCTGAGTTGTGACAACCAAGCCTGGCTCCTGACATCGCCAGATGCCCGCGCGAGGAGGCAGTAAAACCGGCTCCCAGTCCAGGGCTCTGGGTTAAAGGCACTTCGCTCCTCTCCCTCCGCCGTCTTGGTTCCCCGTTTGGGAAGCTGGTGAGAGGCGAGGGGAGAGACCAGAGGATGGGACAGCCCGCCTCCTGACTCCCTGCCTGCTGCGTGCTAGTCGCTTAGTCCTGTCTGGCTCCTCGTGGCCCCATGGACTGCGGCCCACCAGGCTCCTCTGCCCGTGGGATTCTGCAGGCAGGAAGACTGGAGGGGGTTGCCATGCCCTCCTCCAGGGCATCTTCCCGACCCAGGGATCGAACCCATGCCTCTACGTCTCCTGCACTGGCAGGCAGGTTCTTTACCACTAGCGCCACCTGGGAAGCCCCGCACTGCAAGCGCGGTCAAAAAAGCGCGAACCCCCCAGAGAGGAAGCAAGTGAGAGGCGTGAGCTGCGGATGAGCCTGCAGGAGGCGCAGAGGTGTGAGCTCAGCAAGGAGAAGCGTACAGTGGCACGTCTCACTGCCGCGCCTCTCGGGGTCCCGGAGCTCGTGAATGTGTTACCGTCACTCTGAACCTCGCCAGCCAGGGCTCCCTGGAGACCCCGGCACTGGCTGAGAACTCCTGCTCCCACGAACTTGCCATCTCAGGAGGGTGAGCCATACTGGCGTTGCCTGTGGCCGGCACACAGCTGGCACTCAGTAAAGGCTGGCTGGATTGAACTGAACCTCTCTTCTCTAAAGTGTTGGCTGCTCAGTCGTAACCCCATGGGCTGTAGCCCACCAGGCCCCTCTGTCCATGGTGACTCTCCGGGCAAGAATACTGAACGGGGGTGCCATGCCCTCCCGCAGGGGATCTTCCCAACCCAGGGATCGAACCAGGTCTCCTGCATTACAGGCAGATTCTTTACTGTCTGAGCCGCAGGGAAGCCCCAAAACCAGCAACAAAACCACCTTGGCCAGACAGATGTGGTCCAAGTCAGCTGGGATCCAGATGTGCCCAGGGTGGCCCAGCTGTGCTGAGGCCGGTCCTCCCAGGGAAGCGGAGGATCCAGTGCTGCCTTGGCTAGGCTGGGCAGGCAGCCTTCAGCACCTCCCGCATCCCTGAAGCCCCTTGGAGAAACCCCCTCCCTGGCCGCCGCCCTCCCAGCCCCCTCTCCTGCCTCCAGCACACGGAGCCGCAGGGAGTTAATTCCACTTCTCCAGGACCAGGCATGAGGCCTCCCCGTCGCAGGCTGTTAGCGCGGAGCCCAGCTGAGTGGTGAGAGGCTGCAAGCTCCCGGTCTATAATAGAGTTGCTGAGACAAGCGGAAAACTGCAGCCGGGTAAACAGATAAATAATTGAAACAGTGACAACACATACCTTGCTGCTTTGTGGAGTAACACTTTCATTAGCGGGAGCAGCCCGGTCCCGGGGGTGGGGGTGCGGGCGCGCAGGCGGCGGGATCAGGGCACACTGGGGTCCGGCTTTTAATCAGCTGTGAGCAGCTGGGGACTCGAGCAGCCTCTGTCTTCCAGCGGGGGCTTTATTGCCACCTCCCGGGAGCCCCTGCCTTCTGCGGCCTCCGTGTCCCTGTGTGAAATGAGGACCTCGTGCCCGCCCTCCTCGCCTGTGCCAAGGGCAGCCGGAGGCAGGCAAGCCCCCAGCCGTGTCGTCTTCTCTGCATCCCCCGCGTTAGTCGACTGGGTTCTTCCCAGGCTCCCCCGGGTTCCTCGGTCTCCAGACAAGTCCGTTCAATCAGAAGGAGCTTGTAAACAGAAGCTGAAACTCTGTGCCTGCTCGGCCCTCGGGAGCGCTGAGTTCTTTTGCCTACCAGGCCCTCCCTAATGAAGCTCTCATTTCACTGGCCTCACTCACTCTCCGCCCCAGGCCCTCTGAATAGGCTCCTTTTACTGGGCACACGTTGTTCTTCCCCACGCCAGGGCCTTTGCTGCTGCTGTCCCTTCTGCCTCGAGAGCCCTCCCTCCAGGTGCCAGGCTGACTCCCACTCACGCTTCAGAAGACGGCCAAGGCATTGCTTCCTCCAGGAAGCCTTCCGGGATTACTCTGTCTCCAGGCTGGGTGCTGCCCCGCCTCTGGACTCCCTTGCTATTCTGGCCCTCCCCCTCGTAGAATTTATCCGAAATTATTGCCGTTTAGCATTTTGAAATCATATGAGATCTCGGCCCAGGGGGACTGCTCCCCAACCCCAGTTCCTCCCCTCTCTTCCTGTTCAGCCTGTTCCCCCTTTTCCTCTCTCTTTGGGCAAGGATGGCTTTGGGCCAAACACATTTACAGTCTGTGGCCCAGGCGGGGCAGATCCCCTTGGCAAAGCCGATCAGTGGGATCACGGAAGTGGCCTCACCTGGCGCCCTGGGACGAGCCCGAGAGAAGGGTGGCCCTTCTCCTGCTGAACTGCCGGGCCTCAGAGGGCACTTGAGTTCAGAGCCTCAGCCTGCACACCGTCAAGTGGGGATGGACGACCCGGGAGGGTGAGAGCGATGCTCAGACACCTCCCCCAGGGAGTCCTCCCGGGGCTGCCTGCCTGTCCGCAGCGTCCGCCTCGGGAAAGGCGGGGCTGGCTGCGCGCTCACCCGGCTCCTCTGTGCTGCGTTGCAGGTGGCGGACGGCGGCACCATCAAGCAGAAGATCTTCACCTTCGACGCCATGTTCTCCACCAACTTCTCCCACATGGAGAGCTACCGCCGGCGCGAGGACTTGGTGTACCAGTCCACGGTCAGGTAAGGGCCGCGGCCGCTGCTCCGGCCTCCTCACGCCCACCCGCGGCACCTGCGGGCTCAGGAAGCGGTGTCTCGGGAGGACCCTCCGTGGGCTCGGAAGGCAGAGCTAGGGCTCTGCTGCAGAAGGGGGCCCCTTCCCGAGGGGGGTCATCCCCTGGAGGAGGGTGAAGGGCAGGGGTCAGGGGGCCGCTCTGCCGCAGGGAGCGGGCCTTCACGTTGGCCTCCCGGGTGCTCCTCCAACAGTCCCGCGAGGTGGGGTTTTCCAAACCCCGTTTCCAGGTGAAGACACTGAGGTCCAGAGAGGGTGAGTGAATAACCAAAGGCCACACAGCCAGGAATGCCAGAGATGGGAGCTGGACTGGCTCCACCCAGTTCAGAAGCCCGTGGAACACACTCTGTGGTTTCCCAGGGCTTAGACCCTGAACCACCAGACCCGAGGTCCAAGGCAGCACCAGGATGGGGAAGGAAGAGCCCTTGCCGGTGGAGATGCTTAGCATTTCTGCACCTGCCCCCTTTTCTAGAAGACTTTAAGGCAGTGGATCCCAGTCCGGGCCCTGCCGCATTCCAGGTGGGTGGGCCGCACTCCCCTCCCATCTCTCCCTAAAAGGCCCCATCCCTGTTTTGGCACTCTGATGCTTTATATTCACTGGGTCCCATTCCCTTTGATCACCTGGTAAACTCATCAGCCTTCAGAACCCAAGCGAGCAGGGCCTTGGGTGTGACACCTTCTTTAGACAGCCCCTTGCCCCAGCAGAGCTGATCTTGCCCGAAGTCCACGACCGCGGCTCCTGCAGTGCACCCCCACTGCACTAAAGAAGACCAGCTTCAGCTCTGGACGTGCACATCTGTGCACAAACGCACGCGCGCTTCCTCACACTGCGTAGCCAGGTGCTTTGCCTGGTTGTCTGGTCGCTGAATTCGTGTCCACCCCTTGGCAACCCTGCGGACGGCAGCACGTCAGGCTTCCCTGTCCTTCACTGTCTCCCGGAGCCTGCTCAGACTCATGTCCCTGGAGTCGGCTCTGCCTGGTGGCCAGGCAGGAAGCGGCAGTCTGCTCCCAAGCTGGAGGACAAGCTTGCCCCGTCAGGCCTGGCAGGAGTACAGTGAAATTCGCAAATTGAGCAGATGACCCTAGTACCCTCCTTGGCCCTTTGAGCCTCCGTTTCTCCATGGGTAAAATCAGAAAATGGGACAAGAAGATTGCCAAGGGCAGAGCCAGTCTGCAGAGAGAATCTGGCCTGTGGTCCTTCCATGCACTCTTAAGTAAGAGTGGAAGGCGGGAGTGCTCCCCTGGAGGACCTTTCTGGGTGCGTCTCTTTGGGCTTTGTGTCAGGAGCTTGACTGGGCATTTATTGGGGGAATCTACTGAGAATGTAGACTCCGGGAAGACGTACAAGCCACCACACAGATGCCTTCATCTATCTGTTTATGATTTCTCCTGCACCCACCTCCAGAAGGAACTTGGGGTCTCTCTAAGCACACCCAGGACAAGCAGGTTGGGCTTCCCAGGTGGCGGTAGTGGTAAAGAACCTACTTGTCGATGCAGGAGTTGTGAAAGACTTGGGTTCGGTCCCTGGATTGGGAAGGTCTAAATCCTAAAGCAAGGCAACACACTCCAGTATTCTGGCGGGCTCTACTCCATGGGGTCACAGAGCTGGCCGCAACTGAGCACGCGCACGCACACACACACACACATGCACACACACACTTCCCCCTGCTCCTGGAAGTGTGGGCTCCAGAGTAACTCCTTGCTTCTGGTTTCTGATCCAGGAAGGAAACCAAGAGGCTGTCCGAACATCCCTGACGCCCTGCATCTCATGCATCCAGGTTGCAGCCCTGGCGTCCAAAGGTCTGGCCCAGCCCCAGCTCAGCTACTCCCTCCTGAGTTACCTGTGGCCACAGGGACCTTGCCCTCTCTCGGTCTTGGGGTCCTCACCTGTTAAACGGGCTTAATACGGTTGGTGTTGACTTAAAAAAGGATGCGCAGTGTGCGAGCTGCAAGTTAGGTCTTACTCGGGGCAACGTGGGGGCTGCAGCCCAGCGTCTCAGGCAGCTCTGGGAGGCTGCGCCAAAGAGGAGGGGGAGGTGATTCTGGTGGAGGCGGTGTTCATGCCATCAAGCACTTATCTTACTGAAGGCTCTCTGCTTGTCACAAGGGGCTGACATCACCATGAAGGGATTTAGTGCTTCTCTAGATAAGAGGAGGTGCAAGGATTGGACTCATGAAGTCAGTTCCTGAAAATATCTAACTATTTAAAGGTCTGTTCCACACCCTGGAACACGTGTGTGCTGTGTGTGGGTGAGAGTGCACTAACGTGCAAGTGCTAGGGTGCATCTGACTACGACCCTCTGGACTGCAGCCCACCAGGCTCCTCTGTCCAAGGGGATTCTCCGGGCAAGAATACTAGAGTGGGTCACTTCCTCCTCCAGTGGATCTTTCCAACCCAAGGATGGAACCCACACCTCTTGTGTCTCCTGCTCTAGCAGGCAGATCCTTCACCTGCAGCACAAAGTGTCTCACTCCTGCTATGCACCCTGAACTCCCCTGAAGGTCAAAGGTCAACAGCTGTAGCTGCACAGGATTCCATCCCCACAGAGGCAGATGGCAAGTGCCCTTGGCAAGCGCCAAGTTGGCATTGACAGTGCCTTAAACAGTTGTCGTGGGGTTTTGGTGAAACTCAGGTCTGATGGCCTGAGTTCTAATCCCGGCTCCTCCAGCCCCTTGCTGTAGTGTAATCTCTCGGAGTGGTAACTCTGTGCCCGAGTTTCCTGATCTCTGGAAGGGGATGACAACACAAAGAAGCTTCCAGCAGCCCCGCCAGGCTCTCACGAGTTAGTAATCCCTGCAAGTGCAGCCCCTGAGCTGTGCACGTCTGCTGTTAGTGCCTAGAAAAAAGCCTCTGCCTCACCATCGAAATAAAAAGTGTCCTCTTTAGCTTAATCTCATACAGCCTTCTTACCCACACTCTTTCCCTTAATCGTCACTAAGGACACCTGGAACTCAGGCAGGCATTGTTGCTATTATTATTTTCTATGGTCCTGATTTTACAGATGAGGTCAAAAATCAGTTCGGGACTCACCCAAGGGTCCCCCACGGGAACAACATCAACTTGGTCAGACCCCGACCCATGTCATCCTAGCCCTCCACCATGCAGCCTTCCCTGTTTCACAAATGAGGAAACTGAGGCCCGGAGGGGAGGAGACTCGTCCAGGGTCACAGACACAGCACAGTCGTGGCCAGGGCTCGCTTCTTCCCCAGGCTTCTCCCAGGACCTCAGGCACCAGGGGGGCCTCCCAGGTCGAGAGCAGCAGGGCAGGGGGCCACAGGAAAGGGAAGGCAGGAGCAGACCCTCCCAGTCTGATCTGATCGTGGAGTCAAGGCCACAGAGCAGCTGTGCTGGTGAACCTGCTCCTCGGCCTGCAGGGCTCTCCAGGCCGGCAGGGGGCAGGGACTCCGCGTTCACATATAAATGAAGATATTTGCAAATTAATGCGTCTCATCTAGAGAGAGTCCCAGCTGCACAGCTGTCTGGGCCGCTGCCTCTCCAGCAGGGAGAGCAGGGTCAGAAGAGGCTGAGAAGGTGAACCAGAGTCGGCAGAGAGCAGGTCCTGGGCGGCCAGGGGTGCCCCAGGGCCTCCCAGGGCTTCTCTCGCCACTGGTGGGGGCCCCGAGGGGTGGGCGTTGGGCGGGGGGCCAGGGCTTCTGTCCCAGGTGGGGGTGCTGGTATAGGACCCCAGTTCATGATCTCCTGGGCAGGTCACCGCCCTTCCCAGGACCAACCCCCCACCCCAAGATTCCATCTGTCACATGCCTTTCTAGTTCAAAGCCTCAGAGCCCAGAACTTCCAGCTTGGAACTGACAGCAATTTATCCCTTCAAAGAAAAGAAAGAAAGAAAGTGAAGTCACTCAGTTGTGTCCGACTCTTTGCGACCCTGTGGACTGTAGCCTATCAGCCTCCTCCATCCATGGGGTTCTCCAGGCAGGAACACTGGAGTGGGTTACCATTTCCTTCTCCAGGAGATCTTCCCGACCCAGGGATCGAACCCAGGTCTCCCACATTGTAGGCAGACACTTTACCGTCTGAGCCACCAGGGAAGTCCAAGGGATATTTAATTGAGCCCCTACTAAGAGCTGGCATGATGCAAGGTGCTGGGGATCCAGCGAGGAACGAGAAGGATTGGCCTTTACACTCTCATGGGGAAAACTGAGCAGAAGCAAGAGAAGAAAGACGATTATAAATGTATCGTGACAAGCTCTACAAAGACATGGAGCCGCTCGCAGGGGCAGGAGGAGTAAGGCGCTGGGGTGCCAGGCAGAGCCTCCCAGGATGGGGGCCCATGGCTGAGACCCGTGGGCTGGGCAGGAGACGGCGGCGGTGGGACGAGGCGGGTGTGCAGGCGTTGGAGTGTGAGTGCCAGGGCGTCTGGGGACAGCCTGGCCGATGACCGACGGGCCGTGTTGCACGCGGCACCACCCACCTTGTGCCGCAGGGCGGCTATTCCCACACGTCTTCGCCGCTGTCCACATGTTCCCCAGCTGGACCGGGGGTCAGCTTCCCCCTGGAATAAGCTCCAAGAGGCCTCTGTGTCACCTCCCTTCCCCATCCATCCCCACTCTAGGTCCATCCTCCCAAATGAGCTCCCAGTCAACTCCTTGGTTCCGGTTCTGCCTCTCAGGGGCCACCAAGTGGGGACAGAGGATGTGGGCGACAGTCCCACCTGCTGGCCTCCTGCACGCCCACCGTCCTCCCCACCTGTCCTCCTGGGCCCGGCCTCAGGCCCCGTTCACCTGTTCCATCAGCCGGGCCCAGGAGGACAGATGGGTGGCTTCCCCTACCAACGGGGAGATCGTGTGGGCAAAGCACGTTAATCCCTGCAGTGCGTGGCCATCCCCAGATGGCAGTCGTGACCTCCTTGGAGGTCCGGGTGAAGCCCAGCGAGCTTTCCCTGCCCCTGCTCCCCTTCCACAGGGCGCCCCCTCCATTTCCCGAAGCCCTCTGTGGTCCCTGTCCCATGCCATCAGCCCGGGGTGTCTCCAAGAACACTGAGCAGGCTTCACCAGCCCTCTTTTGTCCATGAGGGAAATCTAGACTCAAGGGGTCAAGAGTGTGCCCATCCCATGCCTGGCCCACCTCCCTTTGCCAAGGCCCTACTCATCCTTCAGTTTCAGCTGAAATGCTGCTTCCTCCAGGAAGCCCTTCCTGACTGCTCAGGCTGGGGCAGCTCCCCAGTGCCTTTCCACCCTCACCCCATGCCCCCCCCCACTCCCTGCCCCCACACTGGGTATTCAAATTGCCTCCTGCACTTGACCAGAAGTCCCATGAGGACAGGGATTGGGGGTGATGTTTTCATGGCCGTCTCCCCAGCCCCCAGCCCAGCTTTCCCTGCACAATTTGTAGATAATTGTGGAGTGGATGAGTTAGTGGTGGAAGGCAGGGTGATGCTCTCCCTGCTGTGGAATAAACTCAGGAAGATGGAATTCAGGCTTCCACACCTTTCACCACCACGGGCATCATTTATTTATCACAAAGGAATCGAGCAATTGCTGCATGTCAGGGATGGTGCTGGGGATAAGATGGTGAACGAGACACAATCAGATCTGCTCTGGTGAGCCTTGCAATACAGGGGGTGAGAAGAGACAGATGGTAAAAATGTGTTTGAAAGAATAAGGAAAAATATCTACAGTTGGCAATGACTGTGTGAAGGCAATAAGGGAAGGTGATGGAGATGATGAGAGCCAGGGAATACGTGAGGCGGGAGCGCGCTGCAGGGTTTCTCACCGGAGACGACACCCGGGCAGGGGTCTGTGGGGGAAAAGGGAGCCAGACCCGGGGTGGAGGTCGGGAGGGCATCTCAGGTCAAGGGCACGGCAAGTGCAAAGGTCCTGAGGCGAGAAAGAGCTTGGCGAGCTGCCAGAGGACCAGCGTGGCCAGCATTCAGGAGCGGAGACACCCGGCCTTTCTTCTCCGCGTCCTGGAAGCCAGGGGAGGTTAGGGTCCCACGTGGCGTGCGTACTGTGAAGCCGCCCTGGTTGCCAGGCGGTGGGTGAGTTGGAGGTTCCAGGAGAGGAAGACAGCGCCTTCTGTGGAGGAGTCTGGGGAGGGGAGAGCGGTCTCTTCTGAGGTCTCAGGACTGAAATTCCAAATCTGAGCTAAGTTAGGAGAGGGAGCGGGACCCCCGCCTCGGGCTGGCCGGGGCCAGGAGGTGGGGCTGGGAGCCAGCCGTCTCCCTGGGGTCTGATGTCCATTCCTGGTGAACACGTTACCGTGCACCGGTCCCAGAGCCGTACCCACCCCCCACCCCCAGCCCCTCAAAGCCTCAGGAGGTTGAGAACAGCTGGGAAGGTGGAGCAGAGCTGGGGGCTTGGCGCTGAGTGTGAGAGCACAGCTACACCTCCTAATTCATATTTATCGGGCGGGGGTGGGGGAGGCGTGGGAGACGTCGGGTAAATTCAAGAAGAGCCGGGAGGACTGAGGATGCGGGAAGAAATGCCGCTTCCTTTATTACTCGGAGAGCCGTGTGTTCACGCAGCCCCTGGATGCATCTGCGGCGTTCCCGGCCCGGGCGAGGGGGCGCGGTGCTCAGCAGTGGGCACCAGGCAGCCTCCGCCTCCGTGCGCTTAAAGCCTGCTCCCCTGCCCCCACCCCCACGAGCCTGTAGTCTCCTCGAGGCTCTGCTCCCTCCTTCTCATCTCAGTGACCCCAGAGCCTACTTGGCATTTAGAGAGCAACTATAAATATTTGTGGGGTGAAAGGAAAGAGGAGATAAAACATGGAGATAAATAGCGAGCAATTCAGATGGTCAGGTGATGGCCATCGCGGGGAGGATGCGGATGTAACGTGGTGATGAATCAGAGATGGGGAGACTGGGCGAACCACGAAGGTGGCGTTTCAAGCGGCCCTTGAAGGTATGTAGGTATTTTAGACAAAGGAGCCCAGGATGCCACAGGTGGAGGCCAGGGCGTGTGCAAAGGCCCGGAGGCAGGGAGGGGAGGGCTGATGTCGTAGTGAGGCTTCTCTGGGTGGGCAGATGGAGGTTCCAAAGTCTCAGCCCTCTGGAATCGGCTCAAAGGAAAAACGGAGCTGGGTTTTAAATAGACGCAGTCACTGTTGGGTCCGAAGAGAAGAGAGGGGTTCGCTTCCCTTGGAAGTGTTCAGGGTCCCTTCTGTAGTGTCTGCTGTCAGCAGGCTGGGCAAGCTCCTCCTCCGCTGTTGGTACCAAGAAAAGTGCGCTTTGCCCCTTGGTGATTTGCAAGAGTGAATTCCACAGCTCGCCTCCCTCTGCGCATTATTGAGGACCACACATCATTGTCTTGAGGACATTCAGAACCCACGCAGCTTGTTCAGGAGATGGTCCTTCATTTCTTCATTCATTCAAGCACTCAGCAAACACACGCTGGATCCCTGTTATATGGTGGGCTGCCCTGCGGTGCACTGGGAGAGCGGGTGAACTCAGACCCTGCCCATTCAGAGTCGTCAAGGTCACGTCCAGTCCTTGACCTGCAGACCCACGCCTCCCTCCCACCCCGAAATCTCCCATCCAGGAATTCGAATGAGCCAGAGTGACGTTTCAAGGAGAACCTTGAGCCCTTTCAACACTCTTTTCATAACAGCTGCCTCTGAGCCTCATCAAAATTGAACACTCCAGGTCTCCAGCCCCAAGGAGAAGCCGGGTCCCCACATCAAACCCGGGGATTATTTTAGGAGTGGGGGCTGCAGCCTGCCTCCCAGGGAATTTTCAGCCGAGTCCACTCCTCTCAGCCCAACCCAGGGAGAGGCTGCCGGTTACCTCGCCTGAGCGGTGAGGTGGCAGGTCTGCACCACGGGCTGATCCGCACTCCACCTGCATTAGGGTCGCCTCGGGAGTCGCTTAAAAACATCAGTTCCTGGGCCCCACCAAGATGGAATTTGATTCAAACACCCTGGAGCAAGGCCTGGGGAAGCAGTCTTTTAAAAAGTCTTCCAGGTAAAAGACGTTGGCAGCGAGGTTGGAAAGCCCGGATGCACACAGCTCCTCCCACCTGCTCCGACGCTCAGACGAGCCAACGAATTCCGGGGGAAGCAGCGTTAGAATTAGCTGGTGCAGATAATTGTAGTTGCTGCTGGCCGCCTTGGGCGACAACGTCCTCAAGCCCTCAGGGGCAAGACTTGCTCGGATTAAAGATGGCACAACAGCTGGAGCAGCCAGCCACCTCCCAGTCCAGGGCGTCCTCCCAGGCACCAGCCATTTCCAGAGCCTCGGGGTCCTCACCCCCAAATACCACGAGCTGGTGTCTACCATCAGAAGACTGAAAACAGAAGTTCCTCAGGCAGTGGGGCCTTGACTGGGGGTGGGGCCCAGGAACAAGATATCCTTGCTGTCGCTTCCCGGGATTTACCCAAAGGTGGAGGGAACCCATGTTTCACTGGACCCCGTCCCAGGCCTCCCACTCTCAGAGCATCTGGCAGAGCAGAGCTCTGGCCCCGCCCTCTGTGTCAGGCCCACGGGAAGTGCTCTTCAGAGATGCCCGCTCTCAGCCACCCCTCTCGGGTCCCCGGGCCGCTCCCTTCTTCGTCTCTAGATCCTCAGCGCCTGACACAGGGGCTGGGACGAGAGCCCAGGGCCTCAGTAAATGTTTCCTGAATCAATAGGCTGACAGGTTATCCAGATATGGAATTATCATTTTCGACAGTCAGCAAAAACTTTTTTCCCGTCCATCATCACGTTTAACCACTGCAACCATCTCATGGAGTGCAGATCTCAGGCTCACCGGATCCTGTTTGTATAGATGATGACGCGAAAGAACAGAGAGGGGTGGTCACTTGTCCAAGGTCACACAGCTTGTGCACGGGGAAGCTTGCGTTCCCACCCAAGCTGTGGCAGGCCTCTAGGCCATCAAGCACAGGCTCAGTCATGAGTGGCCAGCCCGTGCCAGGCCCCCGGCAGGCACTGGGAATTCAAGCAACTTAGTGAGGGTGGGTGACCTGTGCCTTCATCCCGACACGCACAGGCCTGAGGTCACACACGCACGCTGGCACACAGCGGATCTGCAGTCCCAGCCGCTTGATGCCTCCGGGTAGGAAACTGCCAGGGTTAGCCATCACCTTGAAAATAGGCGCTGCCTGGCCGTTCCTGGCCCCTCGACACCCTGGCCAAGGAGACCGACTGAGGCCCGATCCTGGCCCCAGAAGTGCGACTCCTGCTCCTCGGCTGCCTCCGCCAGCGGAGCTGCTGGGAAACCCATTTAGGTGAACACGCTTCCGCCACTGTGCCCACGTCCCCGCTGAGAGTGACAGCCCCCCCGCCAGATGTGTATAAGAGACAGCTCCTCCAGATCTTCCCAACCCAGGAACTGAAC
>SJYX01022395.1:101978-143666 GCA_006410675.1 Oreotragus oreotragus
CTGATGAGCTGGCTGGGGTGGGGGCGGGAGGGGGGGACGGGCGAAGAGTGAGCAGGACTCATGGACAGACTGGAAGTGGTGGGACATCGCAAGAGAGGAGCTGGTGCTGGCGTCTGGGGCCAAGACCCCGCATTTCAGTGAAGGGGCTCCTTCCTGCAGCGTGAGGACAGGCAGACCAGCGGGGGCTGTGTGTTGGGTGTAAAATTCAGTTCTGATTGGACCAGGTTAGACGTGTCTGTTACGACTTCCCTGTAGCTCAAATGGTAAAGAATCTGCCTGCAGTGCAGGAGACCCGGGTTCGATCCCTGCTTGGGAAGATCCCCTGGAGGAGGGCATGGCAACTCTGGTACTCTTGCCTGGAGAATCCCATGGACAGAGGAGCCCAGCGGGCTACAGTCCATGGGGTCGCAAAGAGTCAGACACGACTGAGCGACTGACACGCACACAGCAGACATGTCTGTTAGACACCAGAGCAGAGCCGGCAAGAAGGTCACTGAAAACGCAGGACCAGGGGGAGGGTCTGGCCCAGAGATGTAACTGTGGGAGCCGACCAGTCCAAGTCACTGTCGCCTCCCAGGGTCGGGACAGATCTGCGGGAGCTAGGCATCACTTCCAACTGACCTCCTCATTCTCCTGATAAGAAAACAGAGAGCAGAGACAGTGGATGGGGTCCCTAAGGTCGCACAGCAAGTCAGCTGTGAAGCCAAAATTCAACCTCTGATGCCCAAAGGGCAGTCATTTCCACGCCACAGAGCTCAGGGCAACTTCCCCTGACCCACGGCCCATGGACAGAGTGGCTGAGATGACAGGTATTGTATCTGTAGTCAGAGAACCAGAGCTGCTGGGAATTATCTGCACACACACGCACCCACACACACACTCACATACATATACATGTACATATACACATACATATACACGTACCCACACACACACGCACCCACACACAGAGACACTCACGTACATATACACATACATATACACTTACCCACACACACACGCACCCACACACAGAGACACTCACGTACATATACACATACATATACACTTACCCACACACACACGCACCCACACACAGAGACACTCACGTACATATACACATACATATACACTTACCCACACACACACGCACCCACACACAGAGACACTCACGTACATATACACATACATATACACTTACCCACACACACACGCACCCACACACAGAGACACTCACATACATATACACATACATATACACGTACCCACACACACACGCACCCACACACAGAGACACTCACATACATATACACATACATATACACGTACCCACACACACACGCACCCACACACAAGACACTCACATACATATACACATACATATACACATACATATACACGTACACACACACACACACACACACACACAGACACTCACATACATATACACATACATATACATGTACCCACACACACACGCACCCACACACAAGACACTCACACACATATACACGTACATATACACATACATATACACATACATATACACGTACCCACACACACATGCACCCACACGCACACAGACACTCATATACATATACACATACATATACACATACATATACACGTACCCATACACACACACGTACCCACACACACACGCACCCACACACAGAGACACTCACATACATATTATCCTCTTTCTTCCAAGTGAAAAATCAGTAACCCGAATGTCAGCTTTATGACTAATTACACAACTACTTTATTGCTGGTATGAAAAAAATTGAAAGCCCAAAATGTCCAGGAAAGACTGAATTTAGTAAACAGTTCAGAACAAAGCATTTGTCACCATGGTATCTCTTCACATTAGAATTTGCTCCGGGTGATTCAAAGCTCCTCTTTAACATGTGCCTGCAGTCTAATAAGGTTCCCAGGTTCTGGGAGAGTCTTCCTGGCCTCAGAAGGTGATTGTTTCAGGAGATGAGGATTGGGTGGAGGGAATGGTAGAGGGGGAGCCTTGCTGCACCTGAGGGTCCTGGAAGAGCTGGGCTGGGAGCAGGCAGGAGACATGAGCATGTATCTCATCGATGGGTGAGTGAACGTGCGTGTGGGGAGGAGTGACTCCCAGATGCATCACTAGCTTGCTGCAGAGCTAGTCCTAGTTCAGGGGAAGGGGTCACCTAAGACTTGCCGCTGGGACACTAAGGAGAAACACCAGTGGGCAGCTAGCCTTTTGTGCAAAATTGGCACCTGTCAACTCCAAACTGAAGTGAAAGTCCTCAGTCGTGTCTGACTCTTTGCAACCCCATGAACTATGTAGTCCATGGAATTCTCCGGGCCAGAATACTGGAATGGGTAGCCATTCCCTTCTCCAGGGGATCTTCCCAACCCAGGGATCAAACCCAGGTCTCTGGCANCTCCAAACTGAAGTGAAAGTCCTCAGTCGTGTCTGACTCTTTGCAACCCCATGAACTATGTAGTCCATGGAATTCTCCGGGCCAGAATACTGGAATGGGTAGCCATTCCCTTCTCCAGGGGATCTTCCCAACCCAGGGATCAAACCCAGGTCTCTGGCATTGCAAGCAGATTCTTTACCAGCTAAGCCACAAAGTCGCCTCCAAACCAAATGATAAAGACTGAGATGATGGAGCTATACCACATAAGGCTGCAGAGCATTTTTCTCATGTTACATGAAGCAGAGAGAAGCTGGGGAAAGACCCCACAGCCCCTGAGCTATCTGCAATGGAGAGGCTGCTTCTTACGACCAGTGTCCTCCCCAGCTTCCAATGCCTTCCATCCTCGGCGGAAGGAGCCCCCATCCTGACCCCACTCCCTCTTATCCCTTTGCTCCTGGTTGCATTTCACAGCGTTGACTGCTATCCATCTGCCCAGCATCGAGGCCAGAGCCCGGGGGTGTAGTCCTGAGTCTACAACCAAGTTGTGATGTGGCTTGCCCAGTCACTCAACTTCCCAGAGCCTCCATCCCCTTTTTTCCCCTGATGCCCTTCCTGGGCATAACGCTGTCCACTCCGTGTCCCCTGCACTAACAGGGAGCAGGCGATGGGCCTGGGCTGGGGGACAGATGCCCAGAGGTTATGGCACGGGAACCGGCCCAGTGCCCACTGGGCTCTGTGTATTCACGTTTGGATTCTCCAGGGAGTGCAGTTAGTCCACGCTATGGCAATTTCCTCGTGAGCTGGGCTGACACTCCTAATTATTGTTTGGAGAGGTTTGGGAGGCTCAGTTAATTGATTACATATTTCCTTCCTTGACAGGGCATTTGTTCGAGCGGGTCTTTTTTTTTCCTCTCTCCTCCCTTGCTAGGTTAATGTTCCTGGGCATCGTGAGTGTTTTGTGGGGGCCATGGGACTAACACCGGTCATAACTCTGCCCCCTGCTCAGCAACCCTGCCGGGGGCTTTCGAGCACTTTAATTTAACTTCCCTGGATTTCTGCTTCCCCCACGAGCAATGCTACAGACAGAGCCCTGGGATCTGAGAACTGACAAAAGTGCCACCTCCAGGGTCTATCAGCCTCGTAGTCTGCGCCCCGCTGCGAGTGCTTTACACGCTGACTCCTAAATCCTCGCAAGGTGGAGGCTCTTACTACCCCTACTGGTGGCTGCAAAGACGGAACACAGAGAGGGCAAGTGATTCGCCCAAGGTCACACAGCCAGCAAGCGGCCGAGCCGGGATTTAAACCTACCAGCTATGGAGAGGTCAGAGGCAGAACACAGACTCAGCTCTGTAAGTGCTCCCGCAGTCTCGGGACACGGGGGTACAGGACCCCACTCTTGACTGGGATGCGGGTGGCTCTGCAGCTCTGGTTTGCCTCTGCCCGATGCGCTCTGTGGTGACACTGAGTGGGGTTTGGAGCCTCAGCTTATTCACTGGTAAGAGAAGACTGATGATTCCAGCCCTCACCCTGAGCTGTGGTCAGGGGTGGTAGGAACTCTTACATCATTTCCGAGCCCCTCGGATGAGCCAGGTGCCACGTTAAGAAGAGCAGGATGACATGATCCCAGAAGAAAGATCCCTCCCCTCCTCTCAAGGGAGGGCTGTTTGTTGAGCACCACCGTGGTTTAAGGGTTCTCTGGTGGCTCAGCTGGTAAAGAGTCTGCCTGCAACGCGGGAGACCCCAGTTCAGTTCCTGGGTCAGGAAGATCCCTGGAGAAGGGAAAGGCTACCCACTCCATTATTCTGGCCTGTGTATAGTCCACGGGGCCGCAAAGAGTCGGACACGACCGAGCGACGTTCACTTTTTAAACATTTTTCGCGCACTGTGCCCTTCCAGTCCCACAGCATCCTGTGAGGTAAACTGAGGCCCCTGTCCCATCTGACAGGTGCGGGAGCAGAGGCCCAGAAAGACACATGAAGAGACAGTCGCAGGGGCCTCCCTGGTGTGTTCGTGGTTCGGACTTCCTGCTTTCAGTGCAAGGGGCACAGGTTTGATCCCTAGTCAGGAAACTAAGAGCCCGCGTGCTTCACGGCCAGTCAAGTCGTTTACGAATGAGTAAGACAGCGCCGACTGCAACAGCGTCGTAAAGATGACGTGATTCTTAAAGAGAGAGAGGGCTGCAGCGCAGTGTGCAAAGCTCTGGGATGGACCGCGGGGTCCAGGGCAGGCGGGTGGGGCCTTTCCATGCCCGGGAGTCCACGCGCCCAGGTCGCAGCGTGGGCGTGTGAGGGCCTCCTGGGGCTGGGGCTGGGGCCGTGGTGCCCGCTTTGGGAGCTCTTCCCTGTGGGGTCAGAGGCCAGGACCCAGCGCCCCCATGTGTGTGCTTGCCCTGTTACCATCCTCACTGACCAGACCAGCCTGGCCACCACCCTCGATGCCCTGTTTCACACTTCCCCCGGGGGCATGAGCCCCCGTTTTCTGGCTTGATGTGAGTGTGGTGGGAAGGCAGAGGAATGGCCCAGATGACCCTAAGAGCTCTATGGGACAAGCAGGGTCCAAACCCAATCCCAGGACCCCTGCCGCCTGCAGGGACGGATCCAGGACTTTAAGCGGCAGCTGGGAGTGGCCAGAGCTCGGGCCCACGTGCTCAGGAACGCTGCCCAGAGCTGTCCTCACAGGATCCCACTGGTGCCTGCTGTGCAAGCTCACACTGGGTCACACTCACACTCGCACTGCCACAGCTGCGGCTGAGCGGGATCTGGGCTCTGTTGCCCTCTGCTTTTCCCCTCTAGAGTCACTGAGAAAGAGCAGGAGGTGCCCACACGGGGTCTCTCTGGGTGTCTGATGCTCTCAAAGGGATCCCAAGCAGAAACATGACCTTTGCTTTCATCTTTGTGGCTGCCAATGGTAATAACACCAGCTCATCATTACAGCAAACGTTTGTCTGGGGCTTACTATGTGCCAGTGAAAACTCACAACTACGAGGAGATAACCGCTATCCGTCCCATTTTACAGATGGGAAAACTGAGGGGCCAAGTGATTCGATTCCTTACCCCAGGTTACGTGTGTGGCAAGGGGCAGAGCCAGGACTTGAGCTGAGCAGTCTGCAGCCGAGCACCTGTCCTCACGGGACCTCACCCCCTCCAGTCACGAAGGGCCTGGAAGGTCACTCCCTGCTTGTTGCCGGAGCCTGGGGAGTCTGCAGTCAAGCGGGCTGGAGTCGGGGGCCCAGGCCTGCTCCGTGGAGCTGTGGGACCTTGGGCGTGGCGCCTGGCTCTTCCCCAGGCGGCCATTCTAGTCACTGCCTCTGACTGACTGCTGAAAGCCGGCCTTCTTTGCCTCCGCGATCTTCCAGCAGAGGCAGAGACCAGCCACGAGGGCCTGGAGATGCTGAGGTCTGACAGGGAAATCCCAGGGTGCCCCGGGAGGGATGGAGTTGATGGGACTAGAGCAGAGCAGGGCCCAGCAGAGCAAGCTGGCAGGGGAGGAGAGACGGCCTGGGCTGTCTCTGCGCCATCAGCTCTCCCTGATTCTGTTTCTCCCCCGCTCGCCAAGGCTGTGATGTCAGCTTGGGAGGTCTGGGGTGGGGAGGGGCAGGTGAGTCCTCACCAGCTGCTCCAGCTGCTGCTTGACGGCGGGGGTGGGGGCGTCTCCTGGACTCGTCATAAAGCCTCTTTAGACGCCAGTAAATGCGCCCCCAGCCTGCTCACAGCTGCATGGCCTCCTCCGCTGCTCAGACTCACCAACCCTCGCCGCTCCACACTCCCAGCCTCTTGGAGACCAAGACAGCCAACTCCAGGTGCCTCTGTGAGGCTTCTGAGGCTCTCCCCCGGGAGGGGTCGCCAGCCAGTTACTGCCCTTTTACATCAGGGTATAACATGCATGCAGGAGACTGGGGTTCGATCCCTGGGTCGGGACGATCCCCTGAGGAGGGAATGGCAAGCCACTCTAGTACTCTTGCCTGGAGATTTCCATGGACACAGCAGTCCATGGGGTCACAAAGAGTCAGACTCAACTGAGCGGCTAACACTTTCACTTCCATAGCACACACACAGGAAAGGGCTTCATCTCACCTCTAGCTTAGGGAATTGTTACACAGGTATACACCCTGCTGCCCACCCACCACCCAGAACAGGATATAAAGCATTTCCGGCATCCCTTGAGGTTTCTTTCCACAAGAGGAAAACGTGATGCTGACTTCTAAATCAACTTAGACTAGCTTTTCTTGTCTTTGTTCTGCACACAAGTGGAATCCTGCTTTCTGCGTTTGGCTTCTTTCTCTCAGCACATCTGGGCGGTGCGTCTCTGTGGCGGCACACGGCAACGAGCCGTCACTCTTCATTGCTGTGTAGCACTCCACTGCCTAGATCAGTGTGTGCATTTATCCATTCTCCCACAGAGGGGTATTGAGGGCAGTTGCTTCAAATTTTTCACAATGACAAGTGGAATCACTTGTAACTTGAGTGTTCATTTCTTTCGGGGTATCCGTGAGGTGCTTCAGGAGGGCAAATATTCAGCTGGATTGAGGCGGCTCATATGGGTTTGCTCAAGTTACTGTAACAAAATACTACTAACTGGATGTCTTGAAAAACCAGAAGTAATTCTCACATAGTTCTAGAGGCTAGACATCTGAAATCAAGATGTCACCTGGACCTTTGTTAGGAATAATACAGCTACAACGTAAGGAGCGCTTAAGACAGAGGTGACATGATAGAGTCCCCCTGGAGCTGCCACTTACTGGTGGTGGGACCCTCCGCAAATCACTACCTCTCTGTCCCTCAGCTTCCCCATCTCCACAATGGGGATGATGACCATGGAGTCCACCTTTCAGAGTGTTGGTGCGGGTTAAATGAGTTAGAGCTGGCACAGTGTGCACGAGAGAGGGCGGAGTGGTGACTGTGTGCTCAGCACCTCACATGGATGTTGGTCTCTGTCACACTCATCCAGCAATATCTGTCAAACGCCTGTGACAAGCCAGGCACAGCACTGGGCTCTGGGAAGACAGTGGCGAGCGATCTAGGTCAGCATTATTATTGCTCCCATTTTACAGGTGAGAAAACTGAACCCTGGATAGGCTGAGGACTTGAGGCCACATAGCGAGAAAGCAGAGAAGCTGGTATTGGAGACCAGACAGTCTGTACTCTGGACCACTGACATTTATTGCCTTTTTAGCCTGCAGCCCCAAGTCCTGGAGCTCTGCTCTGAGCCTTTTTTGAAAACTTGGAAACAATTTCAAAGCAGGTGTCTCTTCCTTTATTAAGGCCACCTTGGGAAGACATGAAAATTTGGCTCTGATCAAATTAGGCCCATGTTGTGATGTAACTTTCTATATTCACCATAAAGCTAATAAACTAATAAATTAGACAGAATGAAAACATCATTGGGCAGGACGGCACACGAAGGCATAGCTGTAATTACTCTCACGGGCGGGGCCAATTTCTCAAATTCGCCTTGGCCAAGTTTCCTCAGCTCACCGTGTCCCTGATAAGGCATAACTTACTCTATAACATTAAATTGACTTATTTATTTTAAATTGCAGTGGAACTGAAAACCACCTTGATAAACCTATTCTCACGCATCTGGTTTCTCATGAACATGGCCCAACAATTTATTAAACAAAGAAACTATCCTTGTTTCAGGCTTTCCCATCTTCCAGCCCCACCTGGCCGATCCTCCCTTACCACCATTCCAACTGTAGAGATTTGACTCAGCCCCCGGAGGCTAGCGGAGGTCGTCTTTTATGTAGAAAGATGGTTCATGTGGAATTAATAATAATTACGGTGCTGACATTTACGGAATGTGTATGACGTGGATACCTTGGGCCAGGGTCCTCTGCTATGACCTCCGTACACACGAATTTGTTCAGTCCTCAAATATAAGCTGTGAGAGCCATCATTATGAGCTGCTTTTTGCAGATGAGGAAACGGGATCTGAGAAGGGAGGCGACTTGCCCGAGGCCATGGGGAGAATGACTTGGAGCAGGGCGGAGGTCCAGGCAGGGTGGTCTGAGGCCAAGCCTGGGGTCTTACCGCCATCCTCTCCCACCTCTCAGCGAGCCACACCAATGCGGAGTGCGCATCAGGCCTGCTTGGGCAGTGAGGGATTCTGGGGGCAATTCTTTCGTGGAATTTTGTCAAAACAATTCTTTTTTGTTATGCCATTTATTTCTTTAATTTTTTATATATTTTTTAACTTTTAAAGTTTTATACAGTTTTAAAGGTTACTTTCCATCTATCACAAATGTGAGCTATATATTATTACAAATCACAAAGTAATGGCCGTATTCCCCATGTTGAACAATACATCCTTGAGCCTGACCTACACTCGCTAGTTTGTGCCTCCCCTCCCCCGCCCCTGTGTCTCCCCTCCCGCCCCTCCCANCTGGAGGACACAGCAGGACCCAGAGGCCAGGCTCTGCATCCAGAGACCTGAGGCTGAAGCAAGGGCCACGAGTGCGAGCGAGCCGGGTGGAAGGAGTCCCGGATCAGGGCCCCGCGCCCTGGGCCCCGCACCGTCTCCCCGGCTGTTCCCTCTGCGCCGAGGTGACGACACTGCTTCAGCCAAGGGCTGTCCGTGAGCGGATGCGAGCCGGCCCGCTGGACCCACCAGCCCCGAGACAGGAAGGGACGCTGGCTCAGGCAGGAAGTGTGGGATCTGGGGTTTCATGGGGCCGCTCTCTCCGGAGATGAACTGGGACTGGCCCAGTTCCTGGACACATATGCGACCTCCCTGAGGCCAGCTCCTCGTGTTTAAACTGGGAGTGGTGACGCGTCCACCCAGGGGCTTTTCTACAGAACTGATGCTCAGCCCTTTATCCAGCTTCGCTCTTTGGGTGTCTCTCAGGCAAATTAAACTCAGACTAGACTCATGTGGTCCCCTCTCGGCTTCTACTGGTTGCTTGCTTATTAAACGACCCTGGCATTGCTAGCAGCTGGAAACTCGGGAATTATCTGCATGCCTCTCCCTCCCTCCCTCTCCAGGAGCGATCACTCACCATGTTCCACTCCTAACACCTCCTGAATCGATTCCAAGACTGATCATCTCCCTCTATTTCCCTGGCTCGACCAAGCCACTGGCGTTTCTCATCTGACTCCACTGCAATAGCTCCGAAACTAGTCTGCCCGTCCCCACACTAAACCTTCCTCTTCCTGTTCTCTGCTTGGCGGGGCCAAAAGTGCAGACTAACCACGCCGTGCCTCCATCGTCACGCGCCTGACTTTCTCCAGTGACTGCCGCTGTTCTTGGGGAAAAGCCAAACTCTTTAACATGAGCCGGGGGCTCACGGCCGGACCCCACCTGCCCACCCTTCTGCGCCTTGAGTCACTGCCGCTCTCCCCCCATCTCTTTAGTAACCCTCACCTCCTGCCTCCCAGGTCTTTTACGCTCTAGTTCCCTTTACCTGGAGCCCCTCCGTCCTCCTCCCCGGCCCGCCTCATCTTTCAAACCCTGCCCTTCTTCTGGCCTCTGCGTTCATGTCCCTTCCTCAGAGAGCCGTTCCCGACGCTCCCCTGCAGCTTGCTCAGGTCCTCCCACTGTCCATTCTAGGGCTGCCCCGGATGCCTCATGAAGTTCATCACACGGTTTTTAAAATTTTTTACGTTAGTTTTTATTGGAGCAGTTGCTTTACAATGTGTGTAAGTTGCTACTGCACGGCAAAACGAGTCAGCTGTGTGTACACATTTATCCTTTTTCATCACACAATTAAACGGGCTTCCCTGGTGGCTCAGATGGTAAAGGATCTGCCTGCAATGCGGGAGACCCAGTTTTGATCCCTGGGTCGGGAAGATCCCCTGGAGAAGGAAGTGATAACCCACTCCAGTACTCTTGCCTGGGAAATCCCATGGACAGAGGAGCCTGGCAGGCTACAGTCCATGGGGTCACAAAGTCCATGGGGGTCACTAATACAAATATGTGTAATTAAACACACATTTAGGTAGTTAGTTCCAAGCCTGTCTGGAACACCAGAAAGTGAGGTCGGTGAGGGCAGACACCATGCCTGTCTTGCTTGCTGTTGCCTCCCTACCTGCCGTTGAGGGGAACGTGGACGCTCAACGCAGAATAGTTGGGTGCCTGGACAAACGGATGAGGGATGTTTGAACGGATGAGTCGATGGATAGTTGGATGGACAGATGGATGAACTGGTGGGCAGATGGATGGATGAAGGACAGATAGACAATCGGATGAATGCACTGGAGGTTTTGTGAGATCCTGGATAGCAGCACCCAGCATAGGCACAGAAAAGTCATTCGGGGTCTGTCAGGTTGGAAACACAAATCCCTGCCACAATCCAGTGCAGGGATTCCCACCTCGTCTCTCAGGCTCACTTTCTGGAAGGCAGAGCCCCTGATGGGGAGCCACGACCCACAGCCAGTCTGAGACAGGGGTGTGACAGAGGGCAATTGGGGTCCTCATCCTGTGCCAACCTCTGGGCCCAGGCTCTGCCAAGCAGTGATGCAGAACAGGGGGCAGGAGACGCAGGGCTCCGGCAGAACAGAGCTGTCAGTGGTCCCTGCCCTCGCCGCAGGCAAAGCCCCCGCCAGGGCCACCGAGCGCGAGGTCCAGAGCGGAGCGCTGAGGAGTAGGGTCTCCCCTGCCGGGCCCAGCCCCTGGGAGCCTTCCAGAAGCCTCAGCTGCCCCCTTCCCGTTGCTCAGACACCGAGCTGGCCCTCCTCCTGCTCGGGGCTCCATGCAGACGCTCTTTCATCGGTTGCCCTCTCTGACCTTGAACACGGGCGGGGCGGGGTGGGGAGGGGGAGCAGTTCTCTTGNTGCTCAGACACCGAGCTGGCCCTCCTCCTGCTCGGGGCTCCATGCAGACGCTCTTTCATCGGTTGCCCTCTCTGACCTTGAACACGGGCGGGGCGGGGTGGGGAGGGGGAGCAGTTCTCTTGCGACCTCGCGTGTGACGCTGCCCCTCCGTTCCACACGGGGGCGCTAGTCTAAGTCCTGGCCTCAGTCCACCCTAGGATGCCAGTCCCTCCAGGTAAGACCTTGACTTGATCTTGCGTCTTGCATCGCTGATGGAATAGCCAGTCTTTCAGTGTGACCTTGGACATGTTACTTAACGGTTCTGTGCTTCAGTTTCCTCAGCTATTAAATAGGAATGTTAATAACGGTCCATATTACAGGAACACCATATAACAGCAACCGCAAGAGTTGCTTTAGGGGATTAAACAAGCTAATACGGGTGAAGTGCTTAGAACCGCACCTGGCACATACAAGAGCTTTGTGTTACCTACTACCATTCAACAGAGAGACTGAGCGCCAGCATGTGCCTAGGATGCTCTAGGTTCATAGTTAACCTCAAAGGACAGAGCCCACCCCTGGTTCCACTTTGCAAAAGTGCCGACATCTCTCTCTGCTGCTCACTCTTGGTGTGACCTCGGGGGCGAGGGTTCACATAACGTCTCTGAGCCTCAGACGTCCTGTGCGTACAGGGCCTGCCCCTCTGTGTCTGCTGGGCATTAGAGGTGGCGTAGGTAGAGGGCTTAGAACCAGCACATGCTCAGTGGCTGGTGGTTAGTATTGTTCACCAGCTTTCTTTCCAGATCAGCACCTCGACTCCGGGGTCTACGAGCAGAGAGAGAACTTCCCATTCTTTGCCGAGACCATCATCTCACTCCTCAGCTCTGTCTTGGGAGGCAGGTGTTACGCATTTGATTTTACAGATTACAAGACAGAAGCACAGAGAAATTAGGCAATCTACCCAAGGTCATGGTGATTCCAAGTGGCAGCTGAGATCTGTGGGATGCTACCACCCCACTGTTGGTACTCAGCCGCTCCTTACCTCCGAGAATCAGGACCACCAGATCCAAGAGACCTCAAAGCCAGGAGAAAGCCTTGAACACCCAAAACTTCATTTGAAAAAGTGAGTTCTCTTCTTTGCTCCTGAGTGTTGTCAAGAGCAGCATCTTCGCTCTGTGTGTGCCCCAGTGACGTCGTGTTCCTGGGACTCCTGGTCCTTTTCCTTCCCTCACCCAACCTCTGGATGGGATGAATCCAGATGAGATACATCCTTACCCGGGTATCTCAAAGAACTGCAGAGGATAGCTGTGTGATTGGGAGAAGCATAAACACTGATATCACTGATGGTGATCAAATAGAAAATGCAACTGCAGCAAGCACTGCCTTAAGTAAGCATGTTCCACGTGTTATCTCGCCTAATCCTGGCGAAAGCCCGTAGGAAAGGTGCTGTTACCATCCCCGATTTTAGTGGGGGGATAGAGGCGCAGAGCGGTGGAGTGACTCATGCTGCACAGCTAAGGAGTGCGCCACAGGCCAAATCCCACAGGCGGGGGAGTCGGGATTCACAGCCCGGCTGGAGTCTGTGCCGCCAGCATCAGCAGCCTGGGCATCCGGAGTGTTGAGGCAGGCGCCTGTGGCGGGTCCGGAGCGTGTACGAGGAAAGAGATCCGGCACACGGAAGAACTTCCTCAGAGCCGGGTGACAGGCGTGGTGAGCGTAGGCAGCTCCTCCCAAACCAGGACGGTGGGTCACACCGCACCCGGGCGTCCGTGGGCGTCTCCTTGCGCGAGTGTAGCTACTGTTGCGTGACATTAGAGCGGGCGTTGCCCTTGGCCCCTCCTCCCGGACCCAGCTGGGCGGACAGCTGCATTTTTCTTCATCCACACTCTCTCAGCACCGCCACCAACGCCTCCTCCTCACACTGGCGATCAGCAGAAGGAGCAGATGGTGGAAGCTTTGGTTTAGAGAGATGTGTTCATGAACACTCACCAGGCCACTGCTCACTTCTGTGGGCTTGACTCTGCTGTTAAGGGTGTGTGTGTGTGCGTGCGCATGTGCATGCATGTGTATGTGTGCGCATGTGTGTGAGTGCGTGCACACGTGTGTGGTGCATATGCGCTCGTGTGTGTGTGTGCGTGCATGTGCGTGTGTGTGCATGTGTGGTGTGTATGCGTGCGTGTGTGGTGTGTATGCACTCGTGTGTGGTGTGTGTGTGCTCGTGTGCATGTGTGCGCTCATGTGTGTGTGCGTGTGTGCGTGTGCACGTGTGTGTGTGCGTGTGCACGTGTGTGTGTGAGTGTGTGGTTAAACAGGACTGTCCCTGTTTCGGCCGTGTTGAGAAACCAGGATGCTTATTCCAGAATCCTAACCCCGGTGGGGCTTGGCGTGGGGACGCCTCCACGCAGGTGGCTATCGCTCCAGCTCTTCAGGGCAGGATCAGCTCTGAGCATCCGATGGCCCTCGCTCTCCCCCTCCCTTCCCCCTTCAGTCTCCCCGGTAAGCCCTCCCTCTCATGGTTCCTCACTCAGAAACCAGGGATCACAGGCCAAAGCCAGCAATAAACAAGTTCTGTCTGACACACCCTGAGATTTTTCTTTTAACTTTAACAAAAAGCTCAAAAGTAAATCAATGACAAACATTTGAAAATCAGGTTTCACATACAAATCTTTATTTTTGACTTCTCTTTTAAAAATGATCATGTGGCCTTTTTATTTTACCAGTTTTTCCAAATTATAGCAATTGACTCCCTTAAGTGGTAGCTAGATTTAACCCAAGGAATGACCACTTTATTCTCCGCAGTGCACACCACTCTCTGGGCCTGAAGCTGTATCTATTGGTATTAGTTTTGTGGCTACAAGCCCGAGAAACTCAAAGCAAATGTGTCTTAAATGAATTAAAAGGGCTTCCCTGGTGGCTCAGCTGGTAAAGAATCTCCCTGCAATGCAGGGGACCCCGGGTTGATCCCCGGGTCGGGAAGATCCCCTGGAGAAGGGAGAGGCTCCCCACTCCAGTGTTCTTGAGCTTCCCTGGTGGCTCAGACAATAGAAAGCATGCCTGCAGTGCAGGAGACCAGATCCCTGGGGGAAGGGGACAGCTACCCACTCCAGCATTCTTGCCTGGAGGATTCCATGGACAGAGGAGCCTGGCGGGTTACAGCCCGTGGGGTTGCAAAGAGTTGGACGTGACTGAGTGTCTATGACATATTAGTCAAAAGTTTAGCCCTCTTTTTCCTGAGTCCCATGTGATGTCTCCAGAGCATATAGGATGCTCCATGGATTAGGGACCCAAGATCCTTCATTTCTGACGTTCTATTGTGTATGACCTCCTTCTTAAGTTTGCCTCAAAGCCTGAGAGGGCTGTTCTAGCTCCAGCCCTTGGGACTACATTCCAACCAGGAAGAAGCGGGTAGTGAAAGAAGAAGGAAGCACGTCCTCCCTTAAGGCCCCTTCAGGAAGTTACACAGAACACCTTCACTTACATCCCACTGGTCAGATGGTCACATCTGCTGCAAGGGTGACTGGGAAATGTAGTCTTTATTTCATGCAGCCATGCGTCCAGCCACCAGGGTTCCATTACTGTGAAAAGAGAACAGCTGTTGAATGGCAGGACTTTCTTACCTAGTCCGCAAGTAAGCTTGTGGAGAGGAGGCCTCATCTTTACTTTGTCTCTCAGGTCCTGTTACTTCACTGGTGATGAGCATACCGTTGTTCACCTCATGGAGCCTCTCTGAGGAACTCACAAGGAGATGATTGCTTTGTTAAGGCCTGTCTCCCCCAACTAGAGAGAACCCCAGCTCCATGAGGACAGTGATTTTTGTTTGCATCGGTCACAGCTGTGCCCAGGACAGGTGTGTCTAGCAGCATGTAGGGGAGGCCCTGACACATAGTGGGGACTCAGTAAAAATATACTGAATGAATGAATGAGTCAACAGATGTGTCTTGAATGTCATCTGAGTCGGAGGCACTGTGCCGGGTGTGAGACGGAGCAGGGAGCAAGATGCCTTCCAGCATTCACATCCCCGTGGCATCGAGCCCACAGCTGAACACACTAAGATAAATACCTATTACCTTGGATGAGATCTCGGTGCCAGCCAGAATCTGGGCGTTTTAATTTTGTTTTGACAAAGAGGCTGATGGGAGAGGCCGGCGTCTCCCGGCTGTGGGCAGCCCCGGGGCGCCCTGGCCTGACCTTCCCCCCTTCTCAGCTCCCACCTTGTGCAGGACAGTAAAACATAATTGGCTTGCCCTACTTTTTAAGAGAATCCAGATTGAAGAATCGGGTTTTTTGGTGGCCTGACCTGTTTAAGAGCCTTAAGAGGAAGCTGGGAGTTTCAATTTTCCACTGCCAAAGCAAGGCTGTTTTTAGCTCAGCTTTGATGAAACAGCGGGAATCGGGTTCGGCCCTGGGTCACTCATCAGCTGATCTGGTTGGAAAAGGCCTCCTAAGGGGCCCCAGGCTCAGCTGCAGGTTTGCAGGGAAACGGGAGGTTTGTTTTATTCAAACAGAGTAATTGGTCCTGCTTTGAAGCAGCGCCGGGGCCGTCCTGAAGGAGACCGGGAGCGTTAGGCCACGCTCAGATGCTGGGCCTTCTTCACAGGTTTCTGGAGCCAGGCAGACCTGAGTCTTCACCTCAGCTCATTCAGGCATTAGCTGTGTGACCTTAGACAAGTTGCTTGCCCCCTCTGGGCCTCAGTTTCGTATTCTGTTCAACAAAGTTTGTCATTTCTATCTCCCTGGGCAACCGTAGGTACGCGCGACGAAGGTCTGTGAACTGCCGCGTCCATCGCGGACTTTGAGGCTGCCTCCCCGACTCTGTCCCTGCAGGAAGCCAGGCTGATGGACAGCCACGGCTGGGGGGTGGGGGGCAGGCTGGCTCCAGCCCCAGCAGGTGAGGCTTCTCCGAGTCGCAGTGCTTTGGTGTGCCATCTGCTTCTCTAAGGGTCAAGAACGGTCTCTGAGCCTCTTTTCCGATCCTTTTGTCAGACTGCGGTTGAAAAGATTGGCCTCTGGGCCACTGCGGTCCCATATTAAAGGGACCCATGTGAGGGATTCTTGCTGGAGTTTGCCTCCAGGAAAAAGTGGCCCCTATAGACGAGGCGATCTGACCTTGGTCACCAGAAGGCACAGCCAGGCCGTGCACCCAGGGACCTATGCTGCTGCCTGCAGCTGGCAGGAGGCCTGGAGCAGAGATCATCGCTCTAGAGCCTCGCCCCTCTTCAGCCTGGGGGAATGGGTTTCTGTTCTGCCACTGACCTTTTCCCCGGGGGAGCGACCTTGAATCTACTCTGGAGCCTGACTGCCGGGGTACAAGCCCCAGCTCCACCATCCTTTGGCTGTGTGACCATCAGCAAGGTCTAAACAACAGCCCCGTGCCTCAGCTCCCTCTTCTATGAGCTGGGCTGATGATACTGGTACCCAGCTCGTGAGGTTGTTGTGAAGGCCGATCTTTACTGATGGGGAAACCCAGGCACGGATGTGAAGTGACTTGTCCCTGGTCCCTCAACTACAGCACGTTAAGGCTGGGAGCATCTGACACGTGGGAAGCTCCATTATTATTGTTACTATCATTTTTCTTGATTTCGGGGCTTCTGTGAGGGCTGACAGAGGTCAGTTCCATGCACCTCCCACGGTGCTCTGCACACACTGGGTGAACCATCACTGCGAGAAGATGAGCGAGGCACACATTCCCGAGCCTCTCTTGGTCCAGTGGCCTGACTCTACCTTACACACAGTAGGGGTGCAGCCATTGAGCACGATCAGAGTGATCACTGATGTCAGGAAGGACCTGTGTCCCTGGAACAGCCACGGTCCACACCTTCCCCCTCCTGCTGAAGGCAGGCTTGTTTCCAATGGGCTCAGCGTCTTCCTGATGCCAGCTCTCACCCACTGCCAGGTACAGAGGCAAAGACAGAGATTCTAGTTAAAAAGCAAAGCGCCCCTGGGGCCAGAAGAGAGGCAGCCAGCACAGCCCCGTGGCCTCAGCCCTTCTGCCTGGCTTCTAGTTGCCTCATCACCTAACTTCCTTGATCCGAGCTCCCTTTGGCCCGTCGCTGGCTTCTAGTTCCCTACCACCCAGCATCCTTCTCCGCAGGGCATACGCCCCACGCTGTGTGCTTGTGGGGCTTGGGGTGGCAGCTTGGGGTGGAGACGAGGTGGAAGGATGGTCCTGAACCCTCGGGCCCTCCCGCCCTTGCCCGCTTCCTGGCCCAGACCCTGTGTTGAGCAGGCTGACCGTGAGGGGCTAAATGGATCAATCAGGATGTGGAGGAGAGAGTGGTTTCCATGGCAGCAGCAAGAGGCTAGAGAAGAGAGGCCAGGAGCGGAAGGGGAGGGGAGAGAGCGGGAGGGGTCAGCACGGGAGGAGTGGGGAGGGGGACGCCGCAGGCCAGAGGGGCAGGAATGGGGTCAGCAGAGAGATGGGGAGCTGGGGCTGGGGTTTGGGGCCGAAGCTCAGGGCAGCAGCTGAGCAGGGTGGGAAGGGCCAGGATGGACGGCACGGTGACCCCCACCTTCCATCAACTGGGCGTCAACAAGGCCAGAGCAGCAGGGACCAGTGATTCTAAGTGTCATCATCCTGCATCCCGGTTACTAACTTCCTGGGCATCCCAGGCTAGGATCCCTCCATCCAGAAGTTTCCTTGGGAATTCACCTTTGGAAGATAAAATTTGGTTTCCCACGGGCTTTTCCCCACCTTGGAAACAGGTCAGCTCCCGTTGGCCTACTGAGAAACCCCAGCTTCCCTCTCTGGAGCACCCCTCTGGGCAGGAATGAGGGGGCCTCCACAGTGGTCTTGTTCCAGCCTGAGAACAAAAGGCTCGCTGTGGCGGTGATGCAGAAGCCAGGGACCAGCGAGCTAGGCAGGGGACCGGCCTGAGGACACGCAGCCCTCGGAGGACGAGCTGTGTTTGGATAAGCATCCGCCGCCCCTGCAGCTTCCTGCCCAGCGCACAGGGTCCCTCTGGGTGAAGTGCTAGAACGGAGCAGGCTGCGGCTCAGGGGTGAGCCAGCAGGAGGCAAGCCACTTCCCTGGGAAAGTCAGTGCAGGGGCAGGGTGGGCTCTCGTGGGTCCTCACCCTCAGCGTAGGGAGGGGCTGTCCCTCTGCAGCGCTCGGACCCCAATTAATGCCTTAATGCTCACGGGAAGGAACTGCCCATCCACAAACCTGGGCCAGGAGCAGGGCCCAAGGTGGGTCTGAGGTCCCTGATGGGTGGGGGGTGGATGCCAAGGCTGGGAGGGGTAGGGAAGGGCGCGCGCCCGCTCTGGAACTTCTCCCCGGCCCCCTCCTCTATCTTCCCCTCCAATGGCCAGGCCTGCATTTGATCAGAAGCCACAGAGAGTTTCATCCCCACTGAGAGGTTTTATGACAGAAACCATTTTCAGGTTGGAAAGGGGGATGGAAACCGTGCTAATGGCTTTTTAAAGGTTCTGGGGGGAAAAAAGAGTTCAGGCAGTTTCTAGAAAGGAGAAAACACACAAAGAAAAAGGGAATAAAGCTCTCAGCACGGAGGGAGGGGCTTCTGGGACTCTCCCTCCAACCCGAGACAGCCTGTCCACCTCTACCTGGGGCTGCTCAGGTGTTCCCAGCTGGGCCCCCCACTTTCAGACTGGCCAGACCCTCGACTGGCTCCTCGGCCCGAGCCACCCTCTGGAAGCTGGGTCCCCAGCTGTGGGCTTCCAGCCCCTTCGAGCAGTTCTGATGCGTCCTCCGACTTGGCTCAGGGGCGAAGTTGGACCCACACTCTCCAGCTCTGTGTCATAAAATAGCACCGGATTTTTCCGGCTCTCTGAGACCCTGACTCACAGAGCCTCCAGCTTGTGGCAATCATAGCAGTAGCTCAGTGAAAACCGATTCTGTTCCCCCCACCCCCGTGCTGTGGGGGCTCCGTAACCCCATCACCGACCTCAGACCGCCCTGCAGGGGCCGTCTGGGTCTGTTTCCCAGGGCCCTGTCTGGGTCAGCTGGCACCGGGCGCCTGCCCTCTCCAGCCGCGGCCTGCTGCTCACTGCTGTCTGGACCGAGTCAAGCCGCTCTCTCCAGTGCGCTCATCTGTTCCATGGAAGGTGACCGACGTCCTGATTCGCCTGAAGCTGAAGGGTTCCTGGGACACGGGATCGTCAGTGCTGAAACCAGGAAAGTCTTAGACAAACCAGAACTTGCTAGCTGGGTAAAACCAAGTCTGGGAATTTCCACGTGGCCCAGTGGCTAAGATTCCGAGCTCCCAGTGCAGAGGGCCCAGGTTCAATCCCTGGTCAGGGACGTAGCTCCCACATGCCGCAACTAAAGACTCTGTGTGCTGCTGTGAAGACAGGGGGTCCCGTGTGCCATCCCAGGGCAGCCGAATAAATCAATATTAAAAAAGAGAGAGAGACCAGGCTGGACTAGGAGATCTGATACTAAGGAGGAAAACTCCCGGGCTCATCCACGTTCAACCTGTTCCCGTGGGACAGATCCATTCACCGAGGGGAAAGCTTTCTCCTCCACCAGCCTCTCTGCCTGGCGTGCTCCCCATGGCTGCACACCTGTCCTGGGGAATGTCTCCCCAGTCTGCCCCTGGAAAGGGCTTACCAGAGGAGAAAATCCAGGATTTGGTCCAAAGGAGGTGAAGGAATGTTTCTCACTCACTGGGTCACAGGCAGCTTCCCCAAGAGGGCATTAAACGAGGGAGATTCAGGTCTTTCCACTTCAGGTGTCTTTAGCCAAGTTCACACCAAATGGGATGACACCCTTTGCCCCGGACCCAAGTCTAGGCTCTGGGTCCCACCTTCTCGGCTGACCTTGAAGGCAGACTCACCTCCAGGAGCAGACTGAGATTCAGCCTCAGGTCGGTGTAAAATGAGAGTGTTGGAGGCCACCTGGCCAGCCTCGCGGAAGCCCCTGGTGTTTCAAGGGCCCACGCAGAGCTGCAAAGTCCATCCATCTCAAGCAAATTCCATTCAACCATACTGTCAGTGCCGTCCAGGCTCCAGGTTCTGTCGGTTTGGTGAAGCCAATGAAGGGGGACTCCCCAGCGTGTCTAGTGGGAGAGGGCAGGTTTAAACAGATGGATGGATGCAAGGCAGAGGGGGTAGGGCTGAGGACCTGCAACCTACCTGGAGCTTTCTAGAAACTCCAAGCCCCGGCCCAGAAACCTACTCGAATCTTCATTTGAACCAGATCCCCAGGGGATTCTCCAGCACATTCAAATTGGAGCCCAGTACCCCAGGACCTTCTCAGGGTCTCCTGTAGAGGATCCCATCCCAAGATAAGACCTAGGTGTGGACAGACCCTTTCTTTCCTGTCCACAGCTGCTTTCTCAGACCTGCCAGCTGCGATAAATGCTACCCCCAGCAGCCAGTCCATTTCTGACTGCGTGGGGATGTGTGTGTGTGTGTGTGTGTGTGTGTGTGTGTGCGTGTGTGCGTGTGTATGTGTGGTGGGGTGGTGATTGCATCCATCCAAGCCCCATGGAGGGAAAGTTAGACGTGATGAGGGCGGCTGGGTGGGGGTGCTGGGGAAGCAGCTGGGGCTGGCCCAGCAGGTGCACCCGGGGCCACTGGACCGAACCGACAGATCCGGGTTGCCCGTGGGCTCCCACCCAGGCTCCGTAAACTGCACAGGTATGCGGGAGGGTCACGTGCCTCGACCCGCACCTCACCCTTTATCGGAGAGCAGGGTCTCATTAGCAAACAGCCCAGCAGCACCCAAGGCTGCCAGGCCTCGTGGCCGTTTCTCTTAGCTCTGCCTCAGAGCCCTGCAGAGATGAGCCGCATCCTGCAATTGTGCCTCTAGGGTCACAGGGCCACGACATTTAAACTTGGGGGGGAAGCAGGTGTTGGAGGGAGGGAGAAGCAAGGTCTGGGCTTCGAGGAGTGTGCAGCCAATCAGGGAAGCATGGCAGGCGCAGGAACAGTGAAGCTTCATTCCTTTCTACTGGAGATCTTTCCAGCAAGCATCATGGACAGCTATGCAGGCACCCGGCTAATAGGACTGTCGGGGGTGTGCTTAACCTACTTGTAAGAACGAACTATTTCCAGGCTCCTTGGAAGCTCCGTTTCTGTGCAAACAATGGTTACACAAATGAAAGCCTCTCTCATCTCTTCATTAAAGCAGAGCCTCAAAGGACCAATCGCTACCTGAATCTTTTCCATTAGCCTGGAATGAGGTACTGTCTACAAGAACGAAGACCCCTGCATGACAAAATGCTTTTGAAACAGGGTAGACTATCAAAGCCCAGTTCTGACAAGCCTTCTTATTCCGCTGCTGAATTTTGGCAAGAGATGTGAAGCCACACACCCCTTTCTTCCCTCCATCCCACCGTCCCCTCCTCCTCTCTGGGTCCAGGGCCTGATCAAGGAGGGTCCCACAGTCAGATTGAGTTTGGACTCAATCATCCAGTGGCTGGAAGCCACAGGGAGGTTTTAAATCGAGAGAGCCAGAGCCTCACTGTGATAAGGCCACTGTGGCAGCAGGGAGGGGACTCGGGCAGGGTGAGATGGCAAGAATGAGGATGAAGTGGAGCGGGTCCAGGCGGAGCAGAACCCACAGGGTGGAGGGAAGGCACTGAGCGCATGTCACCGGTCCTGCGAACGCCCATCCCCTGAAAGAAGATGAGAAGAAAAGGGAAATGTCACCCACGTTTCCCTCATAGGGGAGTCCTGCAGCCCCCACCCTCCTTCCCTGGCCTTTTTACCCATGCGGCCACACAATGCCAGCGGGACTTGCTATTTCGGCTTAGAGCAGCATCTTAAAAGTAGAAATAAGGTAATGTAGAAGGAGCTGCTCCTAAAGGGAGCGCCCCAGGTAGAGTGCGCAGAGGCAGAAAGCCGTAAAAAGCCCAGAGGCCCTCATACCGTCTCTGTGAAAGCAGGCAGGCTGCGCCCTCACATTAAAACGTGCCCAGCCACGCCTCCTGGGTGACAGCGCTCACACAGAGGCCTGTCCACGGGGCGCACAGCAGCTGCATTTGTCGTGGCCAGCGAGTGGCCCAAGCACGCATCAACAGGTCAGCGGATAGATCGGAGCGGGTGTATCTACCACGGGGGCCACTCGGCCTTGAAAAGGGACAGACTAGTGATAGAGGCAGCATGCAGGAATCTCAGTAGTGACGAGTGAAAGAGACCCAACAGAAAGCAGTGCACGTTCTACGGTTCAATTTATATGAATCCCTGGAGAGCGTGAGCCTGGCGCACAGTGGCAGAGAATGGACCGGTGGTTGCCTGGGGTTAGGGGCAGAGAAGGGGCACAAGGAAGCTTTGGGGCGATACGTTCACTGTCTCGACTGCAGCAGTGGCTTCAGCGGTGTATACATGGTGTGGCGTGTGTGCTCAACACCTTCAGTTGTGTCCAATTCTTTGCAACCCCATGGACTGTAGCCCACCAAACTCCTCTGTCCATGGGATTCTCCAGGCAAGAACACTGCAGTGGGTTGCCATTTCCTTCTCCAGGGGGATCTTCCCGACCCAGGGGGCTGAACCCTGGTCTCCTACATTGCAGGCAGATTCTTGACCATCTGAACCACCGGAGATGTTCAATACTTTATTGTAAGACAGACCTTGTGTTAGGTGGTTTTGACCAATGGTAGGCTAATGGTAGTGTCCTAAGCACATTTAAGACAAGGCTAAGCTATGATATCCAGTGGGTTAGGTGTACTAAATGCATTTTTAGCTTGATATCTCCAACTTTTAACGGGTTTATCAGGATGTGACCTCATTGTAAGTCGAGGAAAATCTCTCTTTCTCTGTCTCCTTCCACGCTAGGCACTCAACACTGCAAACACAGTAGATGCTGAAGAGTTTATTTCAAATTTTAATCCATTAATGGCGTAGGGGAAGATCTGACGAGCGCCAGGCTCTTCTTTAAGTGCATACGCATTTCATTAATTTAGGTTTCAGGTCTCAGCAAAAGTCACTTCCTGGGTCATCTGATTCACCAACAATAAGGGAAGAGTAACTCTAAATTCAGCAGCCTGTTCCCTCAAAGCCCCGCCCTCTGCTCCCAAGTCCATGATCTCCAGTCTGGGAGAATCTAGACTCTTCCCAGTGGAGAGACACAGTTAGGAAAGGCTGTAAAGTCACGGAGTGTGGAGAACGCGACTACAAAGGGCTCTGCAATTAAGGGGCCGCCGCAAGGTGGGAGAAGGGACTTTAGGAAAATAAAAGACCATCCCATTTCTCCTGGCAGGGAGGAAGCAGATGGCTCTTATTACCTGGAGAGGCGAGGCTCAGAATAGAAAATATGCTGAAGAGCAGCAGAGGCAAATTCCAGCCCCCAGGAGCTCAAATTAATTTGCTGGGGAAGGAAGATCCTAGAAGCAGTGTGGGGATGGGACTGGAGCTTCCAAAGACCTCTCTTGGGTCTTGGCATCCATCAGACTTGGTTTTGAATCATAGCACCCACTTACTCCCTCTGTGACCTCCTCACAGTCCCTCTTCTCTGGATGCCTCAGTTTCCTCATCTGTACAACGGGGATAATATTATTGCTATATAATACATACCAGAGCTGGTTTTAGACACTGCATTATAACAGGGTGATGTCAAGGATCCAAGGAGATATGGTATCACAATGCCGCTCACTGTAGATCTCTGCCAATGTCAGCTCCTCCCAAAGACTACAATGTCATAAGGCAGGTATTGTAACAGTCATTTATGAGCTGGAGAAAGCAAAGCTCGAAGAAGCCAAAGAACTGTATCCAACTTCATGCAGCTAGTCAGGCGCAGAGCCCAGACCAGAGCCGAGGGCACCGAGCTCCCAGCTCTGCTAGTTTCTGCCGCCCTCATTCATACAGTGGATATTCCCAGAGAACCTACCACGTGGCCAGGCTCACCTCTGTGTCCCTGGGGAGGAAGACGAGTGGGTGCCAGTGTAGCAGGATATGGACAGGGCAGGTGCTCCAGGCACACACGGGCCTGGGGCGGTGGAGGGAACTCTGTCTGCCCCGGGCGTGGGCAGTCAGGGCAGCCTGCCTGGCAGAGGCAACACCTGAATGTGAAGCCTAAGGGCCACTAGGTACCTAGTGATTCTGGTCATTGGGCTCTCAGGCCACATCAGCTCTGAGTTAAGCCCTTGAATTATCCCACATAATCTTCTCAACTGTCTGACGGAGAGGGGTCATGAATGGGGAAAGCGAGACTCGACTGCCAGGCTTTGAAAGGGGGCTGGAGGCTTGTGGTGGGAACAAGAAAGGAAGAGTGGCCCAGCTGGGGACAGGCTGGACAAAGAGCCCCAGATGCAGGAAAGCGTCCTTGGCGTCTGTGTGTGCACCTGCCCAGGCCGCGAGCCCTAAGCTCAGCGCGGGGCGTAGTGCACAGCAGGTGTGAATACCCGTGCCCAGCATGGATTGCCTACGGCCCCGGCCCTGGACCTACGGCGGCCCTGGTGAGCAGGCTGCGCCCGGCCTCGCCTGAGCCCCGGGCGGCCGTGGGGACAGCCAGTGGGGCCCTGGCCGTCTCTATGCCCAGGTTTTCAAACACACAGTTACTCGCCCTTCATAGCCACTGTCAGTGTTAGTAAACTCCAGCTGCTAAAGTGTATTACCCTGAACTCGCCAGAAACCTTCGCCATTATTAATGGTTTATTGATTGCAGCCCACGGCTGATGAGAGTAGGTCTCCTCACCCCTAGGCCCCTCGGGGCCCTGCTATCTGCGGAAGGCCTTCTAGCCAGCATGCGGATCAATGCCACTCAAATCTGGAGAAAAAGGGGGTCTCCCGGCCACTTAACCCACTTTAGGACGATAACACTGCCGGCACAGGCTCAGAGGAGGCGCTGAGAAGAGGTGGATTGGTCCAGATCACGGCTGAGCGGGAGCTGCTGAATCTGCAGACGGGAACGCGCATCTGCCTTCGCCTGGGGGAGGGGATGTCGGTACGGCATGGTTTCCAGCAGAGAAACACTCTGGAAGGTCTCGCCGTCCACTCTTTTTGCAGCTCTTGTCTGAGTACCTACCACGATGGCAAGCACAGAGCAAGGCCCTGGGACACACTGGCAAGCCAGCTGGACACAGACCTGTCCTCCGTGGATTCTTACTGTGTGTGGTGGGGGAGGAGGCTGTTTGTGAGTCACTAATGGGAGTCAGTGAGTTACAGTGGAGACAAGAACTGCTAAGGAGACGTATCCAGAGGTCTGCTGTAAGAGTTAGCTGTCGCTACACAGCCAGCAGCCCCAAGTCGGGACCGTTTACAGCACCAGCCAGGCGGTCTCGCTCAGGAGGCCAAGGGTTGGCCAGGTTCATTCCCGAGTGTGGCCTTGCCTGGACCAGCTGAGGAAGTGGGGCCTCCCTGCACTTACTCTCAGCCTCCATCAGACGCTTGTGAGGAGGACAGAGGCAGAGGACGGAGAGAGAGAGGTAGGTGGAGAGGGAGAGACAGAGATCATTCTTTCGAAACCTGAACTTGGAATTTGCGCGCATCACTTTCACCACTAGTGGCTGAAGCAATCATAGGGCCAAGAACAGGGAAAGAGATGCCTCTTCTAGGCAGGAGGACTTCCCTGGGGGCTCAGGTGCAAGGAAAGAATCCGCCTGCAGTGCGGGAGACCTGGGTTCCATCCCCGGGTCGGGAAGATCCCCTGGAGGAGGGCATGGCAGCCCACTCCAGTACTCTTGCCTGGAGAATCCCATGGACAGAGGAGCCTGGTGGGCTNGACTTCCCTGGGGGCTCAGGTGCAAGGAAAGAATCCGCCTGCAGTGCGGGAGACCTGGGTTCCATCCCCGGGTCGGGAAGATCCCCTGGAGGAGGGCATGGCAGCCCACTCCAGTACTCTTGCCTGGAGAATCCCATGGACAGAGGAGCCTGGTGGGCTGCAGTGAAGAAGACTCCCCTTCTAGGTGGGAAGAGCTATGAAGGCATTTTGCAAGATACAGGGAGGCTGTTAGTCCAGGTTATCAAAGTAATCCATCCTCCATGGCCACCTAGTCCCGGGGGTCACGTTCTAAGCAACTGTGTAACTTGAAGGTTGTAGCCGGAGGAAGAAGACACAACATTCACAGGGAAACAGACTGCTGCAATCAAAAGTGCCAACTCAGAAAAGAAACTTGGCTCAACGCACCCGTGAGTGTCACCGATAATGGACCCTGGATGGGGTTTTTGAAACGGAGAAGGGGCATGAGTGGGAAAGCTGGAGTCTGGAGCTGAGTAAATAATGACGCATTGATGTCGGCTCTTCGTCTGACAACTGTACTGTGATTGTGTAGGAGCTAACAAAGGGGGCACGTGACGCGTGTTAGGGAACTCTGTTCTCTGGGCAACTTTTCTGTAAATCTAAAATAATTCCAAAATCGAAAGTCTGGTTTTCAAAAAGGAGCTTGGCACATGGAGGGATGGAAGCAACGCCACTGTCACTGGAGGAAGGGGGAGCTGAGGCACGGCCGGAACCAACTGTGCTGAGCCTTGCTAGCCCAGGTAAGAATCCTGGTCTTCAGTTGCGGAGCAGAAAGAAGCCTTTGGAGGGCTTTAGGTAGGAGACCGCCATTAATCCCATTTGCATTTGAGAAGACCTGCTCTCTACCTGCAGAAGGATCAAGAGGGGGTTAGCATGGCAGAGAAGCTGGTTGACTGTTCCTCCTGTATTCCAGGTGAGAGACGCGTTCACTGTGGAGATACAGGGACGAGAATGCTTTAGGATACGTCTAAGAGGTAGACCATCCAGGACTTGGTCGCTGACTGTGTTTGGGGGAGCAGAGAGACGGGAGACTTCAAGGATGGTGCCTGGGGTATCACTTGGATCCCTGGTGGAAGGCAGGACGCTCACGGAGCTAGGGGACTCGGCAAAAGGAACATCCAAGGATGTAGAGATTGTCCCCAGGCAAGAAGCTGCGGCCTCCATAAAGCGCCAGTGCAGACGTCCCCAGCGCGGTCTGCCTGACGGCCTGTGTGCGTCACCTGGGCACGAGCGCCGTGGCTGCCCCGGCACGTACCCGCCCGCGTCCCGGTCACAGCAGGGCACCTGCTGCACAGCTCACCTGTGTGGCCGCTGCCTGTGCGCTCCCGCCCACGTGTCAACCGGGTCCTTATTATTTTGTTACATCGCTTGGGTAGCTGCCAGCTCCACGAGTCCCTGGAGGCTGTGTCTTCCCAGAGATGTCACCTGTGCACCCGTCACCTGCTCCTCAAGTCGCCTCTGTAACAGGCACCTATGAGCATCAGCCAAACGTGTCACTCCGGGTGACTGTCACTCCGCAGCCTGCCCGGCAGAACCAGGCTGGCTGAGTTACAAACAGAGAAACCAGTTCCCAGAGGAAAACAGTCCCTGCTGTTTCCGCTCCGCCACGCTCTTTCCTTTCGAGCCGGGAAACAGCACCTTCCCTGCCGAGCTTCCCTGATGAAAGCTCCCCATTCTTGAAGTCTTTTCGTGACAAGTCGGTAGACCAGGGTTCAGCCTCTGTGTATTCTGTGGAAATGAAGATGTTTGCTTATGCGAATGTGAGCTGGGCGGTAGGCAGCAAGGAGCCATGGTTAGACGGGTTGGCTTCCTTTGTGAGACCCCTGGATGTGGAGAGAGGCTGGGAGCCCAGGGGTGTGTGTGCGTGCGTGCGTGCACGCGTGTGTGCGTATGTGTGGGCACAGAGCTGCGGCCGGGGGACCCTGAGTCACAGGCAGAGGGGCTGGAAGACAAAGGTAGGGGTGAGGTCAGCTGAAGAGAGAGGGGAAAGGCGCAGCCCGAGGCGCGACTGCTTGGAAGCCGCAGGAGTAAGCGAGGCGGGCTGAGCGGAGAGCCGCCTGAGCTGGCGCGCGGCTGGGTGTGAAGGCGGAACTGAAGGACACGCCTTGGCCCCCGCAGGGCTGGGACAGGCGCGCGGGCCTCGGAGCCCCCGCCCGCCCTTAGCCCCCGCCCTCTGCCCCGCCAGGCCTCTGGTAGGACCTCAGGGCTGGCGTTACGGGTAGGGCCCTGTGCTCGGCACTTCCCGGGGTTCCCCGAGCATCAGCTTCTTCTTGGAGCCCTCTGCGGCTGCATGAGAGCCCCCAAGGCGCGAGCGCAGAGACCTTCCTTCTGTCGTGGCCAGAGCAGGCCTCTTGTTGGGCGCTCCGTGAGGCCCAGGGAAGGCCGGAACGCGCTCGAGGACGCACGGGTTTTCCCGTCGCGGCTGCATAGCGTCTGAGCTCCAGCTCAAAGCTCCTCCAGATCTCACCTGCCAGAAGCCCCTCTCCCCGACAGGCATCACAGCATCCGGGAACCACGGGCAGTGGTCCCCTGACCACCTTAATGCGGTGTTCCTGCTTCCAGAGGTCTTGAGGTCACATCGTCACATGTAATCTTCACTGCAGGCCACCCCTTCACCCTCTGGAGCCTAGGGCGCAGGGCCTGGGTGCCGTCGGTGTTCTGTGAAGTCGCTCCCTCTCCCAGCACGGCGCGCGGGTGTGTGCTGGTGGGTCCAGGAGCGTTGCTGAGAGAACGCTGGACGGTGGGGCTCTGGGGGCTGGTCTCCTAGGTGCTGTGACTTCCGGCCCCGGACGATGGGTCCCCATTCTGCTCCTCTGTGCCCCCCGCAGGCTGCCCGAGGTCCGCGTCTCCGACAACGGCCCCTACGAATGCCACGTGGGCATCTATGACCGCGCCACGAGGGAGAAGGTGGTCCTGGCTTCGGGCAACATCTTCCTGAACGTCATGGGTGAGTGCGGGGCTGTGGGCCCTGGTGTCGCTGTGCATGCACGTGTGCGTACCCGGGCACGCAGAGGGGCTGGCCCGGGAACCGCCGTACTGGCAGGAGACCCTCCTCACCTCGGCTTGCCCTTGAGGGCAGGAGGCTGGCCACGCCCAGGTGTACCTGTGGCCTCTCAGGAACCCCTTCTCCTTCCAGCACTGACACCCGGGCCTCAGGGAGGCGGGGCTCAGCCTCATCCCTGGAGCCCCGTGGACTCGCACTTTGGCGGGTGAGAATTTTACCAGGGGACCTCCCCATGCACCCGGACTTGGAGCTTTGAAGAGGCTCTGATACATTGATTAGGATGAAAGAGGACCCGAAAGGGCTCTGGAACTTCCCGGGAGGCAGCAGTCTGCAGCGGCCTCTGGGCCTCAGTTTCCCCTTCTGTAAGATGGGAGTGAGATGCAGGCCAAATGGGACATTCACGGACCTCCTAGCTCCAGGCTCTGTGACCGGCTGAGGTCACGGGGAGGAGATGCTGAGCTGTGTGGACACCTTTTCCAGGTGGAAGCCAGGAGCCATGTTCCTGGAAACCCTGTGAGCCAAGTGCAGTGGGCGTGGACTCTCCCCTGGGGGATGAGACTCCAGGAGCCTCCGGGGCAGCGGAAGGGGTTGAGACAGCATCTCAGGGAGGCTGCACACCCACTGCAGAGAGAACAGCCCCTCCGTGTGCTTCCTGAGGCCTTTCCCAGAACACAGACACGTCGGAGGACAAGTTAGAAAGCGTGCTAGACTGGATGTCAGTGTTGCTGGGTTTCCACCCTGCGTCTGTGCCTCCGTCTCTCCATCTGTCAAATGGGGACAACATACTAGGGTCTATCTCTGGTTGGTGTGCCCCCATACCAGCCTCAGTTTCCCAGCTTATAAAACACGGCTCTTCCCAAGTGGTCTCAGAAGCCCCTGCTGGCGCTGGTGGTCTTGCCAGACACACTCTTGAGTTCTGGGTCAGCCCTGCAGCCAGGATTCCAGGCATGTGGTCTTGACTCCAGACTCTATGTTCCCTCCTTTCCTTATCCAACGATATATATCAGGGAAACAAAACTTGCTGTTCTCGGGCCAGCAGTGAAAGTACAGAGGCCGTGGAAAGTCACTGCTTCTGGGGAAATGGAAAACCTCCAAAGGCCTGGCCTCCAGAGGGACGTGGAACCCCGCAGAGTGGCTTCCGCGGGCCAGGCCGTGCCAGCAGGGACCACACCAGGGAAGCCTCCCCTCTTGCCGTCACCCACCCATGGAACAGCTCCTGCGCACGTCAGTAAGAAATGCGCTCGGCGTCTGGCCCCGAGCTGGTCACGTCAAGGAAGCCAGTGAGGGATGAAACTCTTCGTCCCATCGAGGGGCTCCCAGTCTGACGAGGGCCATATTCTCAATTGTTTACTCATCAGATATTTGTTGGGAACCTACTCTGTGCCAGGTAATGCCCACACGCTTCCAGTAGGAAGCATCCTTGTCCTTGGGGAATGTGAGTCTGCGTGCTGTTTAGGCACTAAGTCGCCGCATGAGACGAGTCTAAAACGTAAGCATGGACAGGTGAGTGAGATGGCTGTGGGTTCATTCTCAGCCGCTCAGTGTCTGACCCTTTAACACCCCCTGGGCTGTAGCCACCAGGCCCCTCCGTCCACGAGGTTTCCCAGGCAAGAGACCCGAGTGGGTTGTCATCTCCTTCTCCTGGGGAGCTTCCCGCCCCAGCGATCAAACGTGCGTCTCCTGCACTGCAGGCGTGTGCTCTACCACTGAGCCACAGGCACACTTACGAGATGGCTGTGGATAGTGATGAATATTGAGAAGAAAATCACGCAGGGCTATGGGATCAAGAGTCACTACAGGTGGAGAGGCTAGCTTAGAAAGGGGGCTCAGGGAAGGCTCCTGGAGGCCATGCGCCTAAGTGCTTCCCAGACCTTGCATCATTTAGACCTCACAGTCAACCCGAGGGGAGGGACTCATTACCCCTATCTTGCAGACACAGGTATGGATAGGCACGAGAGAGCTAGCAACTTGCTTGAAGGCACAAGCAAGGATCACGAAGCCTTCCTGTGAGATCAGGCCACTTTGTGCTGGGGTCGGAACCCAGGCCTCTTGACTCCCAGGCCATCTGGGTTGCACAGATGGAGGCAGTGAAGACAGTCCAGGAGGCAGTGTAGACAGATGGAGGGAGTGTAGACAGATGGAGGCAGTGTAGACAGATGGAGGCAGTGTAAACTGTCTAGGAGGCAGTATAGATGGTCCAGCTGAGACAGTGTCGTCAGATGGAGGCAATGAGACAGATGGAGGCAGTGTAGATGGTTTGGCTGAGGCAGTCTAGACGGTCTGGCTCTGGCAGTGTAGACAGTCCAGCCCAGGCAGTGTAGATGGTCCAGCTCAGGCAGTGTAGACAGTCCGGCTAAGGCAGTGTAGACAGATGGAGACAGTATAGATGGTCCAGCTCAGGCAGTGTAGATGGTCCGGCCGAGGCAGTGAGACAGATGGAGGCAGTGCAGACAGTCCGGCTGAGACAGTGTAGACGGTCCAGGAGGCACACAGTCTCACCAGCTCACTGAGGGATCCTGAGCCAGTTCCTGCCCCTGGGGGCTCGGTGCCCTTCTTCGCACAGTGAGGAAGCGGAGGGAGATAGCCCTGCGCCTCCCCCGCCAGCTCCCACAGAGGAGGAGAGGTCTCGGGGCCCAGTCCGGGGTGCCCAGCTGGCCCTGTGGTGTGCTCCCAGCAGGCTCTGGGGGCGGGGGCTGTGAGCCTCTGGGCCCCTCCCAAGGCAGGTGGTGGTCAAAGCTGGGATGGGCAGACAGCTCGTGGGACCGCAGTTACCAAGCAGGAGGCTGAGCTGCCAGGAGGGACCAGAGAGGGCAGTCAAGAGATGCCAGCCTCCCCACCCCCAGAGCCCCAGGAAGGCTCTGACCCCTGGAGGTTCGGGGCATCCCAGGTGGGGCTCACCCTGGAATAGCCGCCTCCCCCGTCTCGGTTGGTCCGCTGACTGTCCTTGTGCTCAGAAACCCTCCCCCGTCTCGGTCGGTCCGCTGACTGTCCTCGTGCTCAGAGACCACCACGCTTGCCACCAGTCTCTCCAGCCCCGTTACCCCCGGCGGATCAGGTTCACCGGTGCTTGCTGTGCCCACAGGACTGGATACCTTGTCCCACCCTGGCTTGTGCCTGACAGTGGGTGACCCTCCCGCTTCAAGCACGTTTCCTTACGGGATCCTAGGGACAGCCCTGGGAGCCGGGAGAAGTTGGGACCCCAGTTATAACGGGAGACCTAGGCTTAGGGAGGGGAAATGATTTATCTGGGGTCGTAACAGCCATCCGAGTCCAGAGCCCACGGTCTAAACTAGTGGTTCTCAAACTGGGATGAACGTCAGAAGTGCCTGGAGAGCTTATGAAAATACAGCCCCTGATTCGGCAGACCTGGGTAGGGCCTGGGAATCTGCATTTCTTACAGGTTCCCTGATGATGTAGGTCCCAGGACCACATTCTAGAACCACTGGCCTAAACCTCTAAGTCTTCCAAAAATACTCACTCTGTAATATCTCTGTTGGTATCATTATCTCTACATGTATCAGCAGCTACTCTTATTTATAGGCAAATATATTTCTCCTTCCTACTTCTGACTCTCACCTGCCCCCAGACACAGGAGAATGCCGCATCCCTTCCACATATAAGATAAGGACATGCAGGTTTGCATCTGAATCCCAGATCCACCAGGTGACCTCAGATTCATTAGCCTCCCTGGGCCTCAGTCTCTCCATCTGTAAAACAGGAGTAAGGATGCCTCCTTCCTAGGGTGACTGTGAGGTTTAAGTCAGAAAAGGTTTGCAAACACCTAGCCCAGCGTGAGGTGGCCAGGAGGCTCAGTAGGTCTGATTTCACTGTCGTTATGCACACCGTCTTGGCCTGCCTGCTCTCAGGCATGGATGTGGCTGCTTCCTCCTGGCCCCTGGTTTCAGCCCTGGCACAGAGAAGTCTCGTCCACCATTTCTTATTCCAAGGAGCCTTAAGCCAGTCTGAGGAGTGAACGCTCACAGTTTTGTACGTTGTGGTCCTTGGAAAGGGGCTCCAGGTCCTGGGAGTCAGGGCGGCCCCACTCTGCCTACCCATCCTCCTGTGGGTCCGCCCGTCCTTGGAGGAGCCAGCACTCCCTAACCTTGGAAAGGACAGCCACTCCTCACCCTTGACCAGCTGGTGCTGATTCCATGGTACGTCCAGTGGAGCCTTTCACCTGATTCTCACAACAGTTTCTAAAGGGCAGGGTTGCTAGTATCCCCAATTCACAGATGAGAAGACTGAGGCTCAGGGAGAGGAAAGACTCCACTGGTGGCTGCCCCAGCCCTGGAGCAGCTTGGCTTCCGAGGCTCACCAAGGTCCAGACTGGTGAGGGAAAGGCTGGAGAGACCGAGGCCCTGAGTATAGGGCCTGCGTTTCATCTCCTGTGACCCAGCGGCCACTTCAGACCACGAGGCAGAGCCTGCACTGTGGACCCAGGTGCAGAGAAGCAAGTGGCTTGCTCGGCCAAGACTGCGAGGATTAAATGACATAATCCACAGTATAGAAGGTTCTGGGCCCTGACGCAGGCTGAGTGTCCCATAAACACCACCTCTCTGCCAACTGCCATATGTAAAGGAGACAGACGGCAGCCCACCTGCCGCAGAGCACAGGGAGCAGGTTCAGTGTCTTGCAGTAAACCCTAATGGCAAAGAGCGTGAAATAGAGCACGCACATAGGCATCCGTGCACATACGTGTGCATACCTGTATCCACAAGAGTGGCTGTGTGCATATGCGTAACTGAGGCACTTCACCGCACACCAGAAATGAACACAACACGATGATTTGTAAATCAAACCATTCCTTGGTTCGGTCCAAAGGTTAGGCCTCTGTGCTTTCACTGCCAAGGGCCTGGGTTCAGTCCCTAGCTGAGGAACTACGATCCCATAAGCTGTGCAGTGTGGCCAATAATAACGATAATTTATTAAAAAACAGTGCATGTGTGTGTGTGTGTTAGTCACGCAGCCTGTCAGACTGTTTGCGATCTCATGGACTGGAGCCCACCAGGGTCCTCTGTCCGTGAAATCCTCCAGGCAACAGTCCTGGAGTGGATTGCCATTTCCTTCTCCGGGGCTCCTGTAGAGGAAATGAGACGCCTCAAGTCCAAGGGAGCCCCCCCGCCAGACTCTCAGTGTAAGTCGACTGTACTTCAATATACGTAAATACGTAAAAATAGTATCTGCCACCATAAATAGTGTCCGTGTCAGTTAAAAATCAGGCACAGCTAGAAAGGTTTAAATTTTGTGTCCCCCTCCTCCCGCACGACTCTCTTCTTTAAACAGGCAGGCTTCAGAAATTAAAGTCGACTCACTGTTTTGACGCGTCCGTGGCATGATGGAGAAAGATCCCAATCTGTCTCATGCACGCACACAGTGACCTCTGAGCGAGTGGAGGTCATTGGAAGCTGGGGCCTCCTTTGGGCCACCAGAGACCCTTAGGGACGTGGCAGCCAACAGCAGGGCAAGACAGCTCCTGCCCCATTTGGGGGGCCGTGGCGGGGGCACCGAGGAGCTGGGCAGTGCCCACCCCCGCCTGCACGAGGCTCACAAGCCCGGAGCGGGTCCACGGGAGGGGCGGGCGTCCTGGTCTGCGACCACCAGGATGGCATCCGTCTGGAGCATTCTAACGCACTGTTTCCAGAGGCCTCGGGGCGGAGATCAAAATGCAAGCACGGCTGTAATTTCACGCCTATAACATCCCCGCTCTGTGGTGGGGAAAGACATTTGGGAGCCCCGTGGGTGACACCGAGGGTTTGCGCTGCACACAGCCATTAAAATGTTTTTATCCGAGCAGTAGATAAATTGTAAGCCAATTTGAAAGTTGCGTGCTAGGCCCCGGGAACGCATTATACACAGTAACGGAAGGCTCGCCAAGGCTCTTCTTGGGGGTGTAGGTCATGTAGGGGAGCGTGTTCAGCCTGGCATGTTACAATCAATTAAATGTTGAAGGGCCCAGACACCCCCACCCGCCAAAGCAGAAGAGGCTGTTCTGGTTCTGCCGCAAGACTGAGGCACAGTACTTCCGGGCCGCCCTCCCCGGGCAGAGCTGCCTCTGCGGGGCCTCGAACCCAGAGCCAGGAATCAAGGCCCCTAGCAGGCAAGCCCTTTGTGCCCTTCCCTGTCCGCTGAGTATTCGAGCTATGGTTCACCACGTGACACTCACAAGTGCCTCTCAGAGTAGGTGTTGTCATCCCCATTCTACAGATGAGGAAAGGGAGGCTCTGGGAGGTTAAGGGGCTCATCCATGTGAGCGCCAGAGCTGAGGCTAGCCCGCAGGTCTGCCCGAGACCAGAGCTGAGGTTCCTAACAGCTCTGAGCCACCGACCTTGGCACAAAGACTTGGTGATGCAAGTGCCAAGCGAACACAGGGGGTGGGGGGAGGGAGTGCAGAGTGCAGAGCCTGTCTCTTATACACATCTAGATGTGTATAAGAGACAGATCAGGATGTGACCTCATTGTAAGTCGAGGAAAATCTCTCTTTCTCTGTCTCCTTCCACGCTAGGNGGTGGGGGGAGGGAGTGCAGAGTGCAGAGCGGGGGCCCTGGGGAGCCCGCCCCCCAGCTGGGAGCACCTCGCGTTCAGAGCCCAGTGGGGCTCTCGGAACCCATTCAGGTGCCTGCAGGAGTCGGGGGGGGAGAGCAAGTCCACCAGTGCCCCCCACCCTGCCCGCTTCTCCATTCCTGCACCCAAGCCCCTGAAGCCATTCTCCCATCCACTACTACCCAGGCCCCCTCACTACTCAGGCCCTCTGAACAGAGCACTGGTCTTGGAGTCCAGCTGGCCTGGGTCCAAATCCAGGTCAGTGTCCATGCGTGACATGGACAATCCAGTATTGAACTTCCTGTCTGGTAAGCACAATGCTAGAATGTAGAATGTCTTCTTTTGTTCGAATATATTCAGTTCAGTTCAGTAACTCAGTCATGTCCGACTCTTTGCGACCCCATGGACTGCAGCATGCCAGCCTCCCTGTCCATCATCAACTCCCAGAGTTTACCCAAACTCATGTCCATTGAGATGGGGATGCCATCCAAACATCTCATCCTCTGTCATCCCCTTCTCCTCCTGCCCTCAATCTTTCCCAGCATCAGGGTCTTTTCAAATGAGTCAGCTCTTCACATCAGGTGGCCAAAGTATTGGAGTTTCAGCTTCATATTCAGGACTGATCTCCTTTAGGATGGACTGGTTGGATCTCCTTACAGTCCAAGGGACTCTCAAGAGTCTTCTCCAGCACCACAGTTCAAAAGCATCATTCTTCAGCGCTCAGCTTTCTTCACAGTCCAACTCTCACATCCATACACGACCATTGGAAAAACCATAGCTTTGATTAGACGGACCTTTGTTGGCAAAGTAATGTCTCTGCTTTTTAATATGCTGTCTAGGTTGGCCATAGCTTTCCTTCCAAGGAGTAAGCATCTTTTAATTTCATGGCTGCAATCACCATCTGTAGTGGTTTTGGAGCCCCCCAAAATTAAAGTCTGACACTGTTTCCACTGTTTCCCCATCTATTTCCCATGAAGTGATGGGACCAGAGGCCATGATCTTCGTTTTCTGAATGTTGAGTTTTAAGCCAATCTTTTCATTCTCCTCTTTCACTTTCATCAATAGAGGCTTTTGAGTTCCTCTTCACTTTCTGCTATAAGGGTGATGTCATCTGCATATCTGAGGTTATTGATATTTCTCCTGACAATCTTGATTCCAGCTTGTGTTTCTTCCATTCCGGCATTTCTCATGATGTACTCTGCATATAAGTTAAACAAGCAGGGTGACAATATACAGCCTTGATGTACTCCTTTCCCTATTTGGAACCAGTCTGTTGTTCCATGTCGGGTTCTAATTCTCTTTCAGAGATCATCTCTTTCAGAATTTTCCACAGTTTATTGTGATCCACACAGTCAAAGGCTTTAACACAGTCAATAAAGTAGAAATAGATGTTTTTCTGGAACTCTCTTGCTTTTTCGATGATCCAATGGATGTTGGCAATATGATCTCTGGTTCCTCTGCCTTTTCTAAATCCAGCTTGAACATCTGGAAGTTCACGGTTCATGTATTGCTGAAGCCTGGCTTGGAGAATTTTGAGCATTACTTTGCTAGTGTGTGAGATGAGTGCAATTGTGCGGTAGTTTGAGCATTCTTTGGCATTGCCTTTCTTTGGCATTGGAATGACAACTGACCGTTTCCAGTCCTGGTATATTAGAAGGTGATTTGGCTGTCCATACAGACAGACATTTTTATCTCAATTCTTCATTCATTCACTTATTTACTAAATATTTATTGACACCAGGTACATTCTAGGCGCTATCGGCTGTATGGGAACTCAGCTTCAGCAGTTGGACAGACAAAATTCCAAGTCCTCCAGGAACAGACAGTGCAGGGAGGGAAGCAGACAGGAGCAAGTAGACAGCCAGGACTGCGACGCGTGAGAGGGCAGCCAAGCAAAGAGGGAAGCGGGGCTGTTGTGAACAGTGAACAGCAAGACCTCCGAGAAGCTGCGGAGATGCCCCTCTGAGAAGGCGAGGCCGGAGCCATGTGGGTTTCATGCCTTCATGCGACCAATTGTACAGCCACTGGCTTACTCAGCATCTCCCGGGCGCCAAGCAGAGTTCTAGGCAATGAAGACACAGCTCGTGGAGGGAGGCAGCTCACGGCACAGATGCAGGAGCAGGGCTTGGGGACCCTGCTGAGTGCCCAGGGCTGCCGGTAACGCATGATCCTCACCTGGGTGGCTTCCAACAGCAAGAATGTGTCCTCTTGTAGTTCTGGAGGCTAGAAGTCCAAGATCAAGGCGTAGGCAGAGCTGTGCTCCCTCTGACATCTCCAGGGAAGGGTCCTCGCTTGCTTCTTCCAGCTGCTGGTGGCTGCCGGCAATTTTCAGCATCCTTGGCTTGTCAACGCATCGCCCCCACGTCTGCCTCCATCCTCACCTGGCGTCTTCTCTCTGTACATCTCTGTCTCTGGGTCTCAACTTCCCTCGTCTTATAAGGACACGAGGTGTTGGGTGAGGAACTACCCTCATCTATTACGACCTCGTTTTAACTTGGTTGCATCTGCTAAGACCCTATTTTGAAATAAGGTCCCATTCACAAGCCCCAGGGAGTAAGGACCACAGCACCTTTTGTGAACAGAGGAAAGTGTTAGTTGCTCAGTTGTGTCCAGCTCTTTGCGACCCCATGGACTATAGCCTGCCAGGTTCCTCTGTCCGTGGAATTCACTAGGCAAAAATACTGGAGTGGGTTGTTCTCTTCTCCAGGGGATCGTCCTGACCCAGGGATCTAACCAGGGTCTCCTGCATTGCAGGAGGATTCTTTACTGTCTGAGTCACCAGGGAAGCCTTATCTTTTGGGAGGGGGGAGACGCAATTAAACCCACAAGTAGCCGAGCCAGGAGGGAGAAGAACAGCTGCACTTGTCTGACTTCAAAGCCAAACTCTGGGCTCCCAACCACGTGAGTCACTGTTCACGGTGCGTTTGCTCACCTGCCAGGCACTGTGCTTAGCTTTTCACAAGTTAATTTACTGCACAGTCATGAAAGCTCTGGAAGGCAGGTGCTGCTGCTTCCCTTTCGACAGGTGAAGAACCTGAGCGGTTATACCACTCACCCAGGCCACCCAGCCCGGGAGTGCCAGGGCTAGGGTAAGTGCATCCAGACTCAACCGCTCCACTCTGCTGGCAGCAGAGTACTGATAAGTATTAGTAAAATGTTCTGTCTTAGGATCCCTGTGTCTGTTCTAGAGGCTTCCAAATGCAACTGGCAGATAAAGGTAGAAGTCTACAACTCGAGGCCACAGTGGCACCAAACCACACTAAAAGCTTTTCCAAACCTGGGGCTGGGGCACACGGCTTCCACCCCAGAGAAGGGCTGTTAATGAACTTTGCAGAGCTTGTCTTTTTCATCAGTTATGTTTTACTGAATTTTTATTAAGCACATCTGGTGCTTTTTTCCCCTTGTTTTTTTTTTTTTTTTTTAATTTCAATTGATTTGTATTGTGATTGAATTCACATAATATATAATTCACTCATTTAAAGTCCATGAGTCAGTGGTTTCCTGGCCAGGCCTCCTGGATGCAGGCTCAGCCTCTGCCGCTCTCCCTGCCCCAACCTGCCGACAGCCCTCTCCGGCCCCAGGGTGAATTTCTTCCAATGGAGTGAAATAATCAGAGTCCAGAAAGAAACCCTCATATCTGTAGTCAACTGATTCTCAGCAAGGATGTCAAGACAATTCTGTGGGCTAGGAAGAGTCTGTTCCAAACAACGGTGCTGAAACAACCGGAGGGCCGCGTGCAGATGATAAAGGTGGACGTTCCCTCACGCCATGTGCAAAATCAACTCGGAATCCATCATCAGCCTAAATGTAAGAGCTGAAACTGTAAAACTCTCAGAAGAAACGCATAGAAGAAGATCGTGACTGTGATTCCAGTGATCTGATGTCTCTCTCCAGTGTGACCCTGTTGCCCCTCTGAGGTGTGACTTGAGGCCACAAGTCCACCAGAAGCCGCCCCCCTACCCCTGCACCCCACCCCGTGGCCATTTCCTGGGGTTTTCCCATTAGGAGGCACTCACCTGGGGCTGGTGAGGGTTACAGGCCTGCCTGGAGGGTAACGGAGGCTGAGCCCACTTCCACGAGGCCAGGCCAGAACCTGGGATTTCTGGAGAGATCTGGAACTCTGCTTTCTAAAACCAGATTATTTTACTTTTTAAAGGTCATACTCCATTTATAGTTATTATAAAAACTTGGCTATGTTCTCCCTGTTGTATGATGTATCCTTGTAGCTTATTTCTCCTTTTTTAAAAAATATTTTCTATTGATTTACAAAGTTGTATTAGTTTCAGGTGTTCAGGAAGTGACTCAGTTACACACATCCGTGTATCTATTCTTCCTCAAAGTGTTTTCCTATTTAGGTCATTACAGAATGCTGAGTGGAGCTCCCTGCACTGCACAGTGGCCCTTATTATCTATTTCACATATAGTCGTGTGCATATTGAGCTTCCCTGCTGGCTCAGCTGGTAAAGAAGCCGCCTGCAATGCAGGAGACCTGGGTTCGATCCCTGGGTTGAGAAGATCCCCTGGAGAAGGGAAAGGCTAACCCACTCCAGCATTCTGGCCTGGAGAATCCCATGGACTATACAGTCCATGGGGTCACAAAGAGTTGGACACAACTGAGTGACTTTCACTTTCTTTTCTGTAGTGTGTGTATATTAACCCCAGACTCCCAATTTCTTTCTCCCCAACCCCTTGTACTTATTTTATACCCAATAACTTGTACCTCTCACTCCCCTACTCTTATATATTGCCCCTCCCCCTTCCCTTTCCCCAACGGTAACCATTAGTTTGTTCTCCACAGATATGAGTCTGCTTCCTTTTGCTATATTCACGCTTGTTGGGTTTTTCAGATTCCACATATAAGTTATATTACACAGTATTTGTTTGTCTGATTTGTTTTAGTATCTGGCATATTTAGGTGTTTAGCATAATATCCTCCAAGTCCATCCATGTGGCTGCCAATGGCAAAGTTTCATTCTTTTTGATGGCTGAGTAGTATTCCACCGCATACCAAATCTGCTTTATGCATTCACCTGTGGATGGACACTGAGGCTGCTGCCATGTCTTAGCATTGTTGTGAATAACGCTTCTATAAACATAGAGTTGGAGAAGGCGATGGCACCGCACTCCAGTGCTCTCGCCTGGAGAATCCCATGGATGGAGGAGCCTGGTGGGCTGCAGTCCATGGGGTCACGAAGAGTCAGACACGACTGCGCGACTTCCCTTTCACTTTTCACTTTCATGCATTAGAGAAGGGAACGGCAACCCACTCCAGTGTTCTTGCCTGGAGAATCCCAGGGACGGGGGAGCCTAGTGGGCTGCCGTCTATGGGGTCACACAGAGTCGGACACAACTGAAGTGACTTAGCAGCAGCAAACATAGGGTACGTGTATCTTTTTTAATTTGTGTTTTCAGATATATACCCAGGAGTGAAATCGCCGGGTCCTACGGTCACTCTGTTTTAGCTTTGTGTAAATAGGTGCAGCTCTTCTTGGAAACAGTAAGGCCAGATTCTGGAACTTGAGTCTGGATTCCCAGCCCGGTGCTCCTCTCTAAAAACAGGAGCACCTCCCCAGGGTCGGTCACTAGAGTGTCGGGAACCTCTCTTGACCTGACCAGGAGGAATGTCTCGGGCTCCAGGTAGGATGCGGGGAAGTGAGGGCCTCCCCAGGGTCGGTCACCAGAGTGTCGGGAACCTCTCTTGACCTGACCAGGAGGAATGCCTCGGGCTCCAGGTAGGGTGCGGAAGTGAGGTTCTGGGCAGAGCCGGTGCCCCTCACAGACCCGCCGCGGCTCCCCAGGCCCGAGCAGAGCCAGAGAAGTGCAGCTCCGCCTCTGCAGGCTGCCCACAGAAAGCGGCTGCAGTTGGCAGGACCAGCTGTGGGGCCCTGGCGGCTCTCTGCAGACCAGTGTGCAGCTGGGGCACACGGTGGTCCAAGGGCAGGTCAGTCATTGGAGGGAGGAGGCTGGTCTGAGAATCCCTGGGGGTCCCCAGGTGGGCGAGCTGGGGGCCATCCCTGCAGCCCCCACTGTAGTCCAGGCCGCCCGCTGGGTGAGAAACGATCAGCTCGTTCATTCCCCTGTCTTGGAACTGGAGGGGACGAGCCACCTGCTGGGCTTGAACTAATTACAAGAACCAGCCCCAGGCGACTGCAGTGGCCCCAGGCTCCAGAGAGCACAGGCTGCTGTCAGGAGGAGACGGTGGGAGGTGAGTTGGGAATCTGGCCAGAGCTGCAGAGGTGACCTGGGATGCGGAGGGGAAGAGAGTGCGAACCCAAACCTCCACTTTCCTCCCCAGATGCCCCCAGGGTCCTGACCCGGGCGCTTCTGTCCACCAGGCAAACACCTGGGCTCCTCCAAGCCCTCTCCCCGTGCCCCCCCACCTCCCC
>SJYX01022395.1:143919-188427 GCA_006410675.1 Oreotragus oreotragus
GTGAATGACAGTAAATGTGTGTGCACGCACACGCATGCTCTGTAGTGCCCGGCTCTCTGGGACCCCACGGACTGTAGCCTGCCAGGCCCCTCTGTCCACGGAATTCAGGACTGAACACTGGAGTGGGCTAACATTTCCTAATCTGGGAAATCTTCCGGACCCAGGGATCGAACCTGCATCTCCTGCGTCTCCTGCATTGGCAGGCTGATTCTTTACCAACTGTGCCCAAACTGGGAATAGGTGAAGGCTGCGTAACCCCAATTGAAGAACTGCTCCTCTGCTCCTTAAGTTGACTAGAAACAGTGTTCACCTCCCAGGAGAGCCGATGGGTGGTTACGGGCATGGGCCTTGGATTGAGCCATGAATTTGAAACCCAGCTCTGCAACTATAAGTCATAGGAGCGGGAAATGTTTATTGAGCATTTACTATACTCCAGCATTCTTCCCTGGGAAATCCCATGAACAGCGGGGCCGGGTAGGCTATAGCCTCTGGGGGCGCAAAAGTGTCAGACAAACCTGAGTGATGAACAGCAGCAGCAGGCACCAGGCAAGGCCCTGCTTTACACCTGCTCACGCACTTGTCAGAGCAGCCCTCTCAGGAAGGGGTTTCTGTTTGCTCCCCGTTTGACACATGTGAAAATGGAAAAGCTAAAAATCGTCCAAGGGCACAGGTCCAGCAAGGCTACAACTGGGACTCAAGCCCAGGCAGGCTGGCTCCAGAAGCAGTGGGTTAGAGGACTAACCGCTATCTACACCGACGGGCTATTTGATCTCTTTGAGCCTTAGTTTTCCTATCTGCTAAATGGGGATGGCAGTAGCACCTTCCCTGTTGGGCTATGGCACGTAAAGGCTTGTGTCCCAAGCTCATAGTGAGCATTTGTGGAAAGGGTAGTCATTCTTCTCACCCATTCTGCCTTAACCTTCACCCTGGAAATGTCTGTGGGGCCAGGGAACAGGGTCAGAGATGTGGGAAGTGACGTCAGCCCAGGGGGAGCTCTATAAGCCCGGCAGTGACGACTGTGGCCTCTGCCCCTGGGCCCTGGTGACGGAGATCGGGGAGGGACTGACCCAGCACACTGAGTCCAGTCCCACCCGTTATGCAATCTTGCCATGACTTTTCCTCTCCCAGCCTCAGTTTCCCCATCTGGGAACTGGGGGTGACGAAGGTTCCTGTTGGGGAATAATCAAGGTTCCCCCTTCCTAGGGCTGTTGTGGGGTGTAAGGACGATGACACTTAGCCTGACCTGGTGGTAGGTTCTGGAGGCGGGGAGGGCAGTTTGGAGGGAAGATTTGGCAAAAGCCAGCCCAGGGCTCAGGCAGAAAAGGCTGGACATGCCAGGCATCTTTAGACAGAAGCTGCAGGTCATGGAACCGATTGGAAAGCTGGGAGCAGATGTAGAGGACACGGCAAGCCCTGCCCTGGGTTGGAGGTGCTCCCTGGAGAAGGCGCCATTGAAACTACACGCCCACACTCGGCAGACAGCGGCTGTGGGAAATGGGCCACTGGAGTGCCGGGGACAGGGCTGCTGTCCTCGGGGCCTCTGCAGGCCTTCTCCCTACCAGTCTGAGCTTCTGGATGGGCAGCAGGCAGGCTGAGGCAGCTGGCTGGGCTTGGCTGCCAGAGGGAAGGCGCAGCCCAGAGGACCAAGGCTGGAGTGGCCAGGATCGTCCAGGATGGACACAGAGGCTGTTCAGGGACTGAGCGCTACCGGCGTGAGTGCCTGGACCTGGCCGGGGACTGGGAGGGAGGCTGCTCACCCTGCCCACCTGCCCACCCACGGGCCCCCAGCCAGCTGAGGTCACCGGCTGAGAGCTCGTTCAGAGAGGGGCCGAACAGATGGGTCTGGGGCTCAGAGGAGCACTTTGGAGTTAACTGGGCTGGGTCATGCATCAAGGACGGTCACTTCCCAGCCTCACCCTCGAAGGCCAAAGCCTGCTGACTGATTCCTGGACGGGCTTCCAGAATCCTCTGTTTCCACCTCTCTGAGCGCAGCCCTGCTGACCGCAGCCCACTGTGAACTCAGCAGCAGGCCCAGCACAGCCGTTAGCTCCCCAGTCCTCCCCTAGTCTACGCATCCTCAGATGACCCTATGCTGTCTCAGTTAGGGGGACAAACTACAGCTGGATCAGAGAGGGCAGGGCATTTGCCTGACGTCACACAACTGTGAGCGGGCTGGGCTCTGAGCTCCGGTCTGCTGAAAGGCAGAACCCCTGATTTTTCCATGACACGAGGCTGCCGGGAGGACGGGGTGACATTGCTCCTCTCTGATGTGGGGCAGCGCGGCAGCCATCCGGGCCTCGGCCAGATTCCAGGGCTCCTCTCGATAAGGCAGCATGGGGACTTGGGCTGCTCTCTCAGCCGCTCCTCCTAGGCATCTGGGAATTCAGCAAGATCAGTGCCCCCATTTTACAGCAGCAAAAACCGAGTCTGTGCACAAAGGGAAGCCTAGAGGGGGAACCCGAAGCTTCTCTGATTAGCACGCTCCCTCCGTGGGGACGGGAGGCCCTGAGCTGGGGATGGAGACAAGGCCCTTTGAGGCACAAAGGGACAGCTGCAGAACCCCTCTGACTATGATCACGGCTGGAAGGGGCAGGGGGATCACGGCTGGAAGGGGCAGGCGGCCCGTGGCTGGAAGGGGCAGGCGGCTTAGTCAAGCCGCAGGCAGTGTTTTGTGCGTCTTGTCCCTGGGACCACAGGGCTGATGTCACCAGCCCTTCTCTTAGGGAAACGCACAGGCCATTTGCTCTTTCATTCTTCACACTTACAGGCCCTTGATTCAACCAGTATTNCGGCTGGAAGGGGCAGGGGGATCACGGCTGGAAGGGGCAGGCGGCCCGTGGCTGGAAGGGGCAGGCGGCTTAGTCAAGCCGCAGGCAGTGTTTTGTGCGTCTTGTCCCTGGGACCACAGGGCTGATGTCACCAGCCCTTCTCTGAGGGAAACGCACAGGCCATTTGCTCATTCATTCTTCACACTTACAGGCCCTTGATTCAACCAGTATTTATAAGCCCCTATTGTGTGCCTGCTTGGAGGAAGGACAAGAGCCACCTTAATATGGGATGGCCAGGACATACGCTGCTGCCACCAGTCACCCAGTCGTGTCCAGCTTCTCGCGACCCCATGGTCTATAGCCCACGAGGCTCCTCTGTCCATGGACGTCCCCAGGCAAGAACACTGGAGTGGGTTGCCTTGCCCTCCTCTAGAGGATCTTCCTGGCCCAGGGATCAATCCCAGGTCTAGCGCATTTCAGGCAGATTCTTGGCTGAGCTACCAGGACATACGACATCAGTGATGAACTTTGCAGTTACAAGGAGGCAACTGTAGCTTCAAACACTTTATAAACTGTTTTACTCTTCACAGCTCTAGGGGGTAGGTACTTCCAGCACTCTCATTTTAATAAATGAGGCAACTGCAGCCCAGAGAGGTTAAGTAACTCACCCAAGGTCACACAGCAAGTGAGTGGCAGTGCTGGGCTTCCAAACCCAGGCTGCCTGGCTAGGGAGCTTCTTTATAGCCTCGCACAGAATAGCCTGTCATGCCCTCCTAAGCTGAGCTAGAGATTCATCTGCTCCCTGAAACTGTCAAGCAGGGGGCTGCAGTCCCCCAAGGCTCTCACCAGCTCCCTGAACCTTCTGCATCTCACAGGTCTGGCCTCTCTCCTCCTACTGTCCACCCAGCTCGACTCTAGCCTCGAGACCCCACCACAGCAGGCCTGCAGGTGTGTCATTGAACCTTGACAAGTGTGAGGTCCACGCGATGCTTTATCCTTCCACCCCTGGGAGCTGGATTTAGTGTTTCTGGCAGAAGGTAGTCCTCCCCTGCCTGGGACAGGCCCCTTAGTTACAAATGATATGTGGCCAGTGAAATGGTAGTGCTCAGGCCCGGTGATTTAAGGAACAAGCACAAGGCTGGAGTTACAGGTGTTCACAGAGCTGTAGCAGGAGCCGGGGGAGCGGGCTGGGGCGGCCTGGGAAGCGGTGAGCCAGCCCTGGACGTGTCTGCTGCCTGTAGAGCTTCCTGGGGCAAGGGAGGCGATCACACCACCTCGCTTACAGAGGCTGCACGTGCGTTTGGCCAGGGAGCCCGCACTCCCGCAGCGAGCCCCTGGGCTCAGTGCCCCCATCTGTACACAAGGAGGCAGGGCTACCTCACTCGCTCTCTAGGAGTGAAAGTCTTCACAGCAGATCATCTTAGTGACAAAAGCTAACACGGACGGACAGCTTGTTTTGCGCCAGGATTGTGCTAAGTTCCTTATGAGCGTTTTCTTGTTTAATCATCAGTGGGTGAGAGAGTGGTGGTGGGGATTTCCATCGTACAGAAGAGGAAACTGAGGCTCAGAGAGTTGAAGCAAATGGCCCAAGACTGCACGGCTAGCAAGTGATCACATGGAAGAGATCCTCAGCCCTTCCCTCTGACTCCAGAGCCCGACCTGACCTCTAGGCTCTGGGGATAATGAGAAGGGAGTAGGCCCAGTGTTTGCTCTGAAGGAGCCCCCAAATGATGGGGGAGACAGAGAAGGTCACAGGTTTCCTCTTCTGGCAGATGGGGAGTAAGAATGATGGGGGAGGACTAGTTTGCAAGGTGAGGCGTGCGGGAGCCCCCAGGAAGGGGGCGCTCCTGCAGGGGGTGGCATCTGGAAGGCTTCATGGACGAGGCGGTGTGGAGCTAGGGCAGACAGGCCAGGGGGCATTCCAGGCTGCAGGACCCCTGGAAGCGATGGTGTGGGAGCAGGGACTCCTGGCAAGTAAGCAGCACTCCCGGGCGGCCGGACCCCAAGGAAGGAGCCGGGAGTAAGACGCGGTAAAGACGGCCACAGTAACAGCACAGCTGGCATCCGCTCAGCGCTCGCCGGCGCCGCGCCAGGGTCTAAACTCTTCACAGCAGCCCCCGGCTGGGCCTGCCAGGATCCGGGCTGCCCGCAGGCCAGCAGCTCCGAGCAGGCCCAGCTCCAGCTGCATCTACAGCTGCTCCCCAGCGCGCGCGTGGCCTCCCGAGTCCCGCCCCCGCCAGACCAGTTCCGGCAGCGGACTCTCACAGGAGCGTGAACCCTACTGTGAATCGTGAATGTCAGGGACCTAGGGTGCGCGCTCCTTCTGAGAATCACCCTGAAACGATCCTCACCTCTCTGGTCTGTGGGAAAACCGCCTTCCACAAAACCGGTCCCCGGTGCCGAAAAAGCTGGGGACCACCGTTTCTCACACTGCTCACCAGGACTCTGTCAAGGANGAGGCAACTGCAGCCCAGAGAGGTTAAGTAACTCACCCAAGGTCACACAGCAAGTGAGTGGCAGTGCTGGGCTTCCAAACCCAGGCTGCCTGGCTAGGGAGCTTCTTTATAGCCTCGCACAGAATAGCCTGTCATGCCCTCCTAAGCTGAGCTAGAGATTCATCTGCTCCCTGAAACTGTCAAGCAGGGGGCTGCAGTCCCCCAAGGCTCTCACCAGCTCCCTGAACCTTCTGCATCTCACAGGTCTGGCCTCTCTCCTCCTACTGTCCACCCAGCTCGACTCTAGCCTCGAGACCCCACCACAGCAGGCCTGCAGGTGTGTCATTGAACCTTGACAAGTGTGAGGTCCACGCGATGCTTTATCCTTCCACCCCTGGGAGCTGGATTTAGTGTTTCTGGCAGAAGGTAGTCCTCCCCTGCCTGGGACAGGCCCCTTAGTTACAAATGATATGTGGCCAGTGAAATGGTAGTGCTCAGGCCCGGTGATTTAAGGAACAAGCACAAGGCTTGTTGGAGTTACAGGTGTTCACAGAGCTGTAGCAGGAGCCAGGGGAGCGGGCTGGGGCGGCCTGGGAAGCGGTGAGCCAGCCCTGGACGTGTCTGCTGCCTGTAGAGCTTCCTGGGGCAAGGGAGGCGATCAGACCGCCTCGCTTACAGAGGCTGCACATGCGTTTGGCCAGGGAGCCCGCACTCTCGCAGCGAGCCCCTGGGCTCAGTCCCCCCATCTGTACACAAGGAGGCAGGGCTACCTCACTCGCTCTCTAGGAGTGAAAGTCTTCACAGCAGATCATCTTAGTGACAAAAGCTAACACGGACGGACAGCTTGTTTTGCGCCAGGATTGTGCTAAGTTCCTTATGAGCGTTTTCTTGTTTAATCATCAGTGGGTGAGAGAGTGGTGGTGGGGATTTCCATCGTACAGAAGAGGAAACTGAGGCTCAGAGAGTTGAAGCAAATGGCCCAAGACTGCACGGCTAGCAAGTGATCACATGGAAGAGATCCTCAGCCCTTCCCTCTGACTCCAGAGCCCGACCTGACCTCTAGGCTCTGGGGATAATGAGAAGGGAGTAGGCCCAGTGTTTGCTCTGAAGGAGCCCCCAAATGATGGGGGAGACAGAGAAGGTCACAGGTTTCCTCTTCTGGCAGATGGGGAGTAAGAATGACGGGGGAGGACTAGTTTGCAAGGTGAGGCGTGCGGGAGCCCCCAGGAAGGGGGCGCTCCTGCAGGGGATGGCATCTGGAAGGCTTCATGGACGAGGCGGTGTGGAGCTAGGGCAGACAGGCCAGGGGGCATTCCAGGCTGCAGGACCCCTGGAAGCGATGGTGTGGGAGCAGGGACTCCTGGCAAGTAAGCAGCACTCCCGGGCGGCCGGACCCCAAGGAAGGAGCCGGGAGTAAGACGCGGTAAAGACGGCCACAGTAACAGCACAGCTGGCATCCGCTCAGCGCTCGCCGGCGCCGCGCCAGGGTCTAAACTCTTCACAGCAGCCCCCGGCTGGGCCTGCCAGGATCCGGGCTGCCCGCAGGCCAGCAGCTCCGAGCAGGCCCAGCTCCAGCTGCATCTACAGCTGCTCCCCAGCGCGCGCGTGGCCTCCCGAGTCCCGCCCCCGCCAGACCAGTTCCGGCAGCGGACTCTCACAGGAGCGTGAACCCTACTGTGAATCGTGAATGTCAGGGACCTAGGGTGCGCGCTCCTTCTGAGAATCACCCTGAAACGATCCTCACCTCTCTGGTCTGTGGGAAAACCGCCTTCCACAAAACCGGTCCCCGGTGCCGAAAAAGCTGGGGACCACCGTTTCTCACACTGCTCACCAGGACTCTGTCAAGGAGACGCGGAGAAAAGAGGCACCGAGAGGGTACGACACTTGCCAAGGTCACCCCGCTAAGAGGCAGCGGGGCCGGGAATGGAACGCGGGCAGGCTGACTCCCTAGCCCGCCCGCGGCCAGCTGCTGTGCCCGGCCCCTGCAGGAGCAGGGAGAGGAGACGTGAGGGCCTCCCGGGAAAAGCCTCCCGCCCTCTGTGCCTGGGCTGCATCTGGGAGGCGAGGGCAGGGCCCTGACTCCAGGGACGTCGGTCCGAGGATGCCGGGCCGCCAGTGTGGGCCTGGGACGCTCCCGGTGGCAGCCATGGGATGTAGGAGCAGGGCTGAGAGTGGAGATGGCCGTCACTGAGGAGCTCTGGCCAGCCGTGCCTCTCAGCTCCGTCTCCCTGGATCCCAGGCCCAGGAGCGGAGACACCCCAGCTCCTGAAGCTCCCCGTCAGGGAGAGCCTGGGCCCTGCCCAGCTGACCCACCCCGCCATCTGACGGCTGGTCAGGACTGCCTTCCTCCTCTCCAGCCGTGAACCCTCCGGCTGCTCCCTCGGGGCTCCCCACGTAGAGCCTGTACAGGCTTTGTGGACTGGAGGAGGCTTTAGGACCCTCCCAGGCCAGCCCCCTCACCTGAGCACAGAGGAAACTGAGGCCCTGAGATAGACCCCACAGCAGGGAAGAAGCAAGGCCAGGCTGGGGGCTCAAGCCAGACGTGGGTTCAAGCCATAACCCTGATCCTTACTGGCTGAGTAGCCACGAACCAGTGCCTCTGAAAATGGAGATCATAATTCCTACTTTTGGGTTCTGCAAGGCTCTGATGCGTTAAAGCATTCAGCATGGACCCTGCCGCAGATGAGCTGTGATGATGGTCAGGGGCCTCCCACCTGCTGCGTAACTCAGGACCCCTTGGGCCCTGAAATCAAGGCTCAGCAGAGGGTGCTCACTGAGCAAACCTGTGCCCCCATCACCCCACAAACATCAGCCCAGCCCCTGCTCGCTGAGGTTTACTCTGTGACACGCGCAGGGTCGGCAAAGCCCAGATGCTGGTCAGGCCAGAGATGGAGGTTACTGTTCACAAGCCTGGTAGCCAGTGGAGGCAGGGGCTTAGCAGATACCAGGCATCCTGCAAAGTCTGCCGCAAACCTAGGCCCTGTGAGACAGGTCCTGTGTGATGCCCATCTCACAAGTGAGAGAACCGAGGCCGGAGCTGACCAGGCCAGAGATGAGCACAGGGAGCTCAGAAGCAGGACAGTGGCCCAGGCCACAAGGGCCGGGAAGGGCCAGGGGAGAGGCTGGGGGGCTGGACTCCGGGACGCGCCCAGTCCCAGATCAGGCCGCCCCACCCTGGCCAGGAGCTGGAGCCCTGCTAGCAACGAGCTTGGCTCTGCCTCGCCCCGCTCTTGGAAAAGACTCAATCAGATAGATGTGTGATGGAGTCGGTAGAAATAAGTGCTCATCGACAAAGCTGGGTGATGGCCTCATGAGTGTTCATTGTACAGTTATTTGCGCTTTTCAATAGGCCTGAATATTTTCATAGTAAAATGTCAAGGAGGAAAAATAAAACACACAATCCTCTTCACACAAAATGCCCCTTCTGCACAGCCCTTCCCCTCCCCTTCACCCTCGCCTCCCCTGGAAATCACTTTATGAGACTCAAGCAGCAAGAATGATTTACTTGCCCTCTGACTCAGGAAATCAATCCTAAGATGCTGATGGGACTGGAAAAACTCCATCTGCAGAGCCCTCTGGGAAATCTCACGCTGGAAGGGAGGGCTTTGAGCTGGGGATTTGGGGGGCCGGGGGCTCTGCTGGGAGGCTGGGGGCCAAGTGCTTCAGCCCCCACAGGTGCCCACAGGAAGGCGCTGTCACCCTCACCTTATGCGGGAGGACCAGGAAACCAGCACCTGCCTAAGGGACCCACTGCCCGTAAGCAGAGGACCTGCGACCCGGGGCCAAGTGACCCCAGTGCGGGGTGGGGAGGGCCAGGGCCAGCCCTGTTCCAAGGCTCCAAACACCGGGGCCTGATGCTCGCGGGGACACAGCTCTGTCCGAATGGACAGAGGCTTTCCCGGGCTGGGGAAGAGGATTTGAGACCCACCCAGAAACTCCAGGCTCCAGCCCATTGTTCTCAGAGGCTTGTGGGGGTGGGGGTGGTGATTAATGGAATAGCCTGAACTTGAACTTGAACTTGAACAGGAAAAACTTGCGCCGAGTGCCACTGCCACGAGCCAGATCTCAAATGTGCGTGCCCACTTGCCAAGGCCTCCCCAAGCTTCCTCAGGCTTCCGGAGTCTTCTTTAATAAAACTACAACGATGCAACCTGGTGAAATCGCCCATGTGTGTAATACATACCTCTGGGATGCCCTGGAAACATCCCCCCATGTAGCCAGGCTTGCTGCTATTTAAGATGGGCTCCTGTCACACCCCATAGATTTCATCTCTGCCCAAATGGCTCCTATCATGGGCCTGAACACATTCTCTCTATTGCCACATAAACTACCATGGCGTGGTGGGGCAGGGGCAGTTCTCAAAACACACTTGGAGAACTTCTGGGTTACAGGCATCGGTACAAAGTGGCAGAAGCAAGAAATGCAGATCCAGCAGCAAGGCCTGTGTGCTGGTCTCCCCGCCACACTTCGGTGTGTGTGTGTGTGTGTGCATGTGTGTGTGCTGTGCCTGTTACGCATGCGTGTGTGTGTGTGGGGGGCTTCCCTGGTTGAGCTACTGGTGAAGAACCTGCCTGCCAATGCAGGAGGCATAAGCGACGCGGGCTTGATCCCTGGGGCAGGAAGATCCCCTGGGGCAGGAAGATCCCCTGGAGGAGGAAATGGCCGCCCGCTCCACTATTCCTGCCTGGAGAACCCCATGGACAGAGGAGCCTGGTGGACGACAGTCCATGGGGTGGAAAAGAGTCGGACACGACTGAAGTACTCAGCATGCAGCACACGTGTGTGCGTGTGTGTGCGATTCTGTGTGTATCTGTGTATATGCATATGTGTGTGTGTGCGTGTGTGTGCGATTCTGTGTGTATCTGTGTATATGCATATGTGTGTGTGTGCGTGTGTGTGCGATTCTGTGTGTATCTGTGTATATGCATATGTGTGTGTGTGCGTGTGTGTGCGATTCTGTGTGTATCTGTGTATATGCATATGTGTGTGTGTGCGTGTGTGTGCGATTCTGTGTGTATCTGTGTATATGCATATGTGTGTGTGTGCGTGTGTGTGCGATTCTGTGTGTATCTGTGTATATGCATATGTGTGTGTGTGCGTGTGTGTGCGATTCTGTGTGTATCTGTGTATATGCATATGTGTGTGTGTGCGTGTGTGTGCGATTCTGTGTGTATCTGTGTATATGCATATGTGTGTGTGTGCGTGTGTGTGCGATTCTGTGTGTATCTGTGTATATGCATATGTGTGTGTGTGCGTGTGTGTGCGATTCTGTGTGTATCTGTGTATATGCATATGTGTGTGTGTGCGTGTGTGTGCGATTCTGTGTGTATCTGTGTATATGCATATGTGTGTGTGTGCGTGTGTGTGCGATTCTGTGTGTATCTGTGTATATGCATATGTGTGTGTGTGCGTGTGTGTGCGATTCTGTGTGTATCTGTGTATATGCATATGTGTGTGTGTGCGTGTGTGTGCGATTCTGTGTGTATCTGTGTATATGCATATGTGTGTGTGTGCGTGTGTGTGCGATTCTGTGTGTATCTGTGTATATGCATATGTGTGTGTGTGCGTGTGTGTGCGATTCTGTGTGTATCTGTGTATATGCATATGTGTATGTGTGTGTGTGTGTGCGATTCTGTGTGTATCTGTGTATATGCATATGTGTGTGTGTGTGTGTGCGATTCTGTGTGTATCTGTGTATATGCATATGTGTATGTGTGCGTGTGTGTGCGATTCTGTGTGTATCTGTGTATATGCATATGTGTATGTGTGTGTGTGTGCGATTCTGTGTGTATCTGTGTATATGCATATGTGTGTGTGTGTGTGTGTGCGATTCTGTGTGTATCTGTGTATATGCATATGTGTATGTGTGTGTGTGTGTGCGATTCTGTGTGTATCTGTGTATATGCATATGTGTGTGTGTGCGATTCTGTGTGTATCTGTGTATATGCATATGTGTGTGTGTGTGTGTGCGATTCTGTGTGTATCTGTGTATATGCATATGTGTATGTGTGCGTGTGTGTGCATATATCTGTGTCTGTGTGTGTGCACAGGCATGCGTGGGATTTTGTTTCTCCGTCAGCAGTAGCCCGAGTTGGGCCCCTCTCTGAGCAGCCTCACCGATTCACCGCCCCCCACGCTGTGCCACCCCCTCCCCCCGAGCAGCCAGCCAGAGCCTCCAGTTGGGGTTGTTAATTTTATCTCCCACCGCTTGGAAAGCACAACAGCTGGCAGGGGAGGGGCAAGGCAGGTGAGCGGTGCCGGCGGCCGGCTCTCTGCAGAGAGGAAGCGGGTGGATGGGCTGTGCCCGCAGCCACTGGGGACCCTTGTGACCCTGCTCCACTCAGAAAGCCCCCATCTCCAGGCCGGGAGGCTCTGGGCCGTGGCTGCTGGCCCCGCCAGCGACCCACGCCCCAGATCCCCAGTGCATCCGCACGCGGGCTCCCGCCCGCTCCCAGAGTTGGGGGCTGTTACTCGGCTCAGCAGCTGCAACATAAAAGGGCCCCACTGCAGCTCGTATAAGCAGAGGCGCTGCGTTCCTCTCTCCTGCCACTGACGGCGGCTCCATTTGGGGGCTTTTTGTCAGGATTCTTTCCCCTTGGCTGCCATTACTACTCAGTTCAATATTTAATTTTCCCATAAACCGAAGAGGTGCACTTTTTCTTCTCTCTTTTTCTTGCTGGAGTCCCCCTCCTGCTGGTGGCATCTTGCTTCCTCAGGCTTCTGCTGGGAAAGAGGGGCATGGACATGGCTGGGATTTCAGTCCTTCTGAATTGGGCATGGACGGGAGGGCAGGACACCTACGTCCCTCCTCTCAGCTATTCATTTGACAGATGTGTGCTGAGTAAACCCCTGTTTCAGGCCCTGGGGTTGCAGCAGTAGACGAGATTTTCTGTCCTCACGGTGCTTACGATCTAGTTGTGGGGGGGCGGTGTTGGGAAAAAGACGAGTGTGTGAACTAATATATGAAATAACTACACCTTATGATGTGCTCTGTGAAGAAATGACGAGTGCTGTGACAGGCAACGGAAGAAGCGCCTCGCTTGGGCTGGGAGGTGGCATTTCAGCTGAGGCTTGAAAAACAAGCAGGACCCAATCTTGCACAGAGCTGAGTGGAAAACTTCAGGCAAAGGCAGCAGCAGGTGCAAAGGCCCTGGGGCTGAAGTGTGCTTAGGGCGTTTATGGGCCCAAAAGTCTCGGGATGTTTGGAGCATGGTGTCGAGGGGAGGGTCAAGACAAAGCCAGAGGTGGGGCAGGCCGACGCATTCCTTCCAGAGGCCATGTGCTTGTTTGTACTAGGAGAAGTGAAGGAAGGAAGAAAGCAAACAGGAGTTGAAGCTGAATCCCTGTGTGGCAGGCTTGTATTAGCTCTAAGGTTAAAGACAAAGGCCCAGGCTTCAGAAAGTACACAGCCTAGTGGAGGAACAGACATGGGCCTGGAACAGAATGATAGGCACCCAGGAGGATGTCAAGAACAGGATGCTCCGGGAATTCAGCCTGGCAAAGTCCTGGAAGGCTGCCTGGAGGAGGCAACCTACGGCCAGACCTGAAGGATGAAGCTGAGTTAACCAGCAGAAGGACTAGTATGTCCAGGGCACAGGGTAGGTGAGCAAGGCAAGGGAGGAACCTTGGGCAGTTCGGTGTGGCTGGAACAGAGAAGGCTTCCTGGAGGAGACGCTTTTTTGGGTACCATCTTGAAGAAGCAGAGAGAGACTGTAGAGAGGATGGGAAAGATACAGAGAGGTAGGACTAAAAAAAGAAAAGCAAAAGAAGGAAGGAAAATAGGAATGAGGAATATTTATATTCATGAGCACTTTTATATGAGAGTGGTTTTCTTTCTTTTAAAAAAAAATATGGTATAAAGACTAGGAGCTGATTGAAAAAAGAGGGCAGTCAATAGAGCAGGCATGCTGAGAGAAAAAGAATGGATTTTTGCAAATAATATAATTTTGAATTTGTCTTTCCCCTCTCCCACTTCTCCCCAAAATCTAATTGATTACCACCTCCTGATAAATGACACCCAGCGCAGGAGTGTGTTCAGACCAATTTAGAGGGACACCCAAGGAACAGCAGAGATTATCCCTTCCTCCAGACAATAGCCGGTCCTGGGAGGGAGAAGAAGTTCCCCTACATGTCCCTGCCAGCCCAGGGAGAAGGGAGAGCAGTTGAACAGGTGATAATGCCCTTCTGTTCGTATGGCACTTCGCCATTCTTGTAGGAGGTTTATGTCTGTATTCTCGTTTGCTGCTTCTCTCAAAATCTTCGAAGCTGAAAGTTGGGCAGGATGTGTTTTATTGAACCCATTTTATAGATGGGAAGACTGATGCCCAGGTGGGTCAACTGATTTGCCCAAAGTCCCATGGGATACTGGTAACAGAACATGGGCTGAAACCTTGACCAGACTCTGTCTGAGCTGGTTCCCTAGGGGCAGCGTAGGGGGAGCTTCATGGCACAGAGAGAATTTAACTTCACTAGATACAGTTAAAGACTCAGGCCTGCTGGGGTTTATGTCAGAACAGGTTTGTGTTCCCGAATTGCAAAAGCCACAGGATGATTTACAGAGCTAAGCCATCACATTATCTGCAAAGTGAGTTACGATGACCGAAACAAAGTTCTGCTTTCAGGAGAAAGACAGGCAATACTTCAGAGTTAATTTCATAAAACTGATCGCCGACCATTGCCTCAGTGTATTGATGTTAACTGTCGAGTCTGAAATAATTTCCACTTCTGCCCCCACTGATGGGCTGGAACGGGGCCTGCCGTGCTGTGTGGCCGCTGCATCCAGAGCTGCTCGGCCTTCCTGGGGGCTGGACAAAATCAGTAGAAGAAACTTCTAGCAGGGATTCTCTCTTCTTAAGGCAAAGTCAAAAATTACCTGGGAAGCCTCCTGGCTTGGCTCGGGAGTGGAGGAGTCAGGGGAGCTCTGTGGCGGTGGCCTCTGTGTGACCGTGGCGGTGAGCTCGTGGAGCTGGGGGCCTCCTTCTCACGCACAGGGCTGGGGTGACCCGAGTGTCCTGGTCTGCCCACGTGGCTTGGAAACGCAGACGTAGGCTCTGCCTGCGTCTAGCCTCTGCTCTACAGCCACTGCTGACTGCTTCCCCCTTGCCTGTGTGCTTCGTCGTTCAACGTGTGCAGCTCTTTCTGACCCTGTAGATTGTAGCCCCGCCCCAGACTCCTCCGTCCATAGAATTCTCCAGGCAAGAGTACTGGAGGGGGTGCCGTTTCCTTCTCCAGGGAATCTGCATGACCCAGGGATGGAACCCACGTCTCCTGCATTGGCAGGCGCATTCTTTAGCGTCTGAGCCACCTGGGAAGCCCGTATTTCTCCCTTGCTCAGGCCACATAGACCTACCTGCCCAGTGTCTCTGAGGAGGGTCATTTCAGGGGCATGGGGTCCACCCTCCCCCACCCAGCAGAGCCTTGCAGTAGCACGGACGTCCTTGAAGACGCCCTCTCAGCGTCCACAGGAAGGAGGCGCTCAGAGTGAGCACGCGGGCTACTGCTGCAGAGGGGTGCGGAGCCGCTGGAGATCCGGGGTCTCTGCGGAGGATTCTTCGCCATTAAACGCACCCGCGTCACTGACAGGCGGCCCTGCTCTATCCGGCTCATTCTGCGGCCCAGCTTTGACTTAGGGATTCTTGTTGTCCAGGACACTTATGCCTGGGACTGCCGCTGCTCCTGGGGCCACGGGATCTATTCCAGGCGCAGAGCCAGAGGAGGACCCCTCACCTTGACCTTGGTCAGAGATTGTAGCAGGGCCGGGGTCATGAGCAGGGAGACGGGGCTGGGACTGGAAGAGGGGAGGGATGGAGCAGCTATGAGGGTGCACACGGGGGCAGACGGGAGATGGGGGTGGCGGAGAGAAATGGAGCTCGGATGGAAAAGGGAATGGGACGGGGTGGAGGAGGAAGAGAGACAGAGCTGGGCTGGAGGTGAGAGTGGGATTGGAGGAGGAGGTGGGGACGGACGCAGAGACGGAGATGGGGACATGGAAGTGGTCGGGGAAGGTAAGCGTGGAGGGAGGCTCCAGACGGGAGCCCGAGGAGCAACAGTCTGTGGAGGTGAGAGTGCCGAGCACAGTCAAGGGAAGGGAAGGTGCAGGGAAGAGGACAATGGTGACACGTGGAGCGGAGCGTCCCAGGCCGCCAAGGACTCCCGGCGGAGACTGCTCGCTGACCGCCTGCACTCGGCCCGCCGGGGCGACGGCGGGCAAGAGGCCGGGCGACACTCTCCCGGGACAGGCGACGGAGGAACGCTTCGATGCAGACGGTGGGAAGCCTGGGGCTCCACGCCGACGTGAGCGGCTCTGCGGTGTCGTCGTCCACACCACGGAGACCCACCGTCTCGTCCACACCACGGAGACCCACCGTCTCGTCCACACCACGGAGACCCACCGTCTTGTCCACACCACAGAAACCCACCGTCTTGAGAGCTTGGTCAACTGTACATGTTGCTAACACCTGCTCAGAAGCATAACAAGACACAGGAACACCTGTCCCAGTCAGGGTGTGCGGGGGTGGGGTGCGTGACTTGGGGCAGATCTCCAGAATGTGTGTGTGCGTGTGTGTGTGTGCGTGTGTGTGTTGGGGGAGGGGGCATCTGTGCAGAGAATCCTGGACAGGATCTGGAAGGCCTAGTTGCCACTCCAGGCACTGCCACTGACCGACGGTGTGACTATAGGCAAATCTCTCCCTCTGTCTGACCTCAGTTGTGCTAATCTGTAAAATGGAAGAGCAGCGCTCTCCAATACACATCTGCCTTTAATTGCAAGTGTTCTCAGAACCACTTTAAGAAAAGGCTTTGAAAAGTGAAAATGAATTGGCATAGCATATTTATTAAATCCAGTATATTCCTTGTATTATTTCAGGAAGTAACCAGTAGAAAAATATTCATGATATTAAGGTGCTTTTTTTTAAAAAAGAAAGTTGTCTTCCAGATTCAGTGTGCAGTTTACGCTTACAGCACCTAGGAACACGGGAAAGCCACCTTCCAAGTGCTTAATAGGCGCAGAGCGGGGCGGCCACTGTACTGGGCAGCACAGGTCCAGGGCACTGTCTGGCCTCCTCACTAAGCTATGAACGCCCCCAAAGGCAGAAATTTTATTCTCCCAGACAGTAGCAACGGGCCTCAAAGAAAGGCCATTAATACATTCTTCTGATCAATGCATCTGACATGCGCTTTCAATATGCTTTCAGGCACCACCTTCTTATTCATTTATTTGGCTGTGCCGGGTCTCAGTTGGAATTGTCACTGCTTCACGCAGGATCTCGCTTGAGCACAGACCCTCTGGTTGTGGCCCTCAGAGCTGGTTGCTCCACGGCAGCTGGGATTTTCGTTCCCTGACCCGGGGTCAGACCCACACTCCCTCCACCACCCACCAGGGAAGTCCCAGGCACTGCTTCACTGAATTCTCAGCACTCGGCAACCCCGTTTTGCAGATAAGGGAATAGGGTCATAGAGGCTGAATAGCTTGCCCAAGGTCACACAGCTGGGAAGTGGTACAGCTGGTCTTTGAGCTCCAGGTGGCGCTAGTGGTAAAGACCCGCCTGCCGATGCAGGAGACATAGGAGACGTGGGTTTGATCCCCGGGTCAGGAGGACCCCCTGGAGGAGGGCATGGAAACCCACTCCAGTATTCTCGCCTGGAGAACCCCATGGACAGCGGAGCCTGGCGGGCTACGGTCCATAGCGTTGCCAAGAGTCAGACACAACGGAAGCGACTTAGCACACACACACAGTGAGTTTTAGGGTCCACACTGGTAACCATTGTCCTGTACCACCTCTTTCATAATAGTGAAACAGATGGTATCAGTTGTAATTGCTCAGCTGTACTGCGGGCATCAGCCCATTTACTCCCCCAGGCCCTCCTATAAGGAAGCTTCTAGGTGTCTGATTACTGTTTGCTCAGTGAAAACGAAAGGAGTGAGTGGTTTCTAGGGGTGCCCCCCGCCCAGTTCTGAGCCTCTGGCACTCTTGGAGGCACACGTATCCCTGCGCGCCGACCGCCGTAAGCGGGGCCAGAGACAGTCCTGCTGGCTGGTGGTCGGTTAGTCCCTCGGCTTTACCCGACTTTTTCACGGCCCCATGGACTGTAGCCCACCAGCTTCCTCCGTTCACGGGATTTCCCAGACAAGGACACTGGAGTGCCATTCCCCTCTCCGGGGGTCTCCCTGACCCGGGGGTCAAATGCGTGACTCCTGCCTTGCGGGGGGACTCTATCATCTGAGCTATGGGAGAAGCCCCACCAGAGAATTGTGCTAAGCTCTAGTTGACATGGTCCCTTGATCTTTGGGGCACCTGAGTTAAGCAGAGCCACCCATAGGAGCAGGATCTCAGTTAGTCTGCCTGGGAACTGAGTGTGTCAGGTAAATGAGTGCCTGCAACAGCTGAAATGTGCACTCAGGGCTAAAGGCGCCAACAGACACAACCTCTTTCCTTCTTTCCAAAGATGGACATGATGCAGTTTCATGCAGCGTTGGAGCCGTGGGGTCTGGGACTTCCGGTTTCAAATCTAAACTCTGTGAGCCCCAGAAAGTCCCTTCACCCCTTAAGTTTCCCCATCGGTAACACAGGAATCAGTTCAGTTCAGTCGCTCAGTCGTGTCCGACTCCTTGCAGCCCCATGAATCGCAGCACACCAGGCCTCCCTGTCTATCACCATCTCCCAGAGTTCACTCAGACTCACGTGCATCAAGTCCGTGATGCCATCCAGCCATCTCATCCTCGGTCGTCCCCTTCTCCTCCTGCCCCCAATCCCTCCCAGCATCACAGTCTTTTCCAATGAGTCAACTCTTCGCATGAGGTAGCCAAAGTACTGGAGTTTCAGCTTTAGCATCATTTCTTCCAAAGAAATCCCAGGGTTGATCTCCTTCAGAATGGACTGGTTGGATCTCCTTGCACTCCAAGGGACTCTCAAGAGTCTTCTCCAACACCACAGTTCAAAAGCATCGATTCTTCGGTGCTCAGCTTTCTTCACAGGCCAACTTTCACATCCATACATGACCACAGGAAAAACCATAGCCTTGACTAGGCGGACCTTAGTCGGCAAAGTAATATCTCTGATTTTGAATATACTATCTAGGTTGGTTCTTCCAAGGAGTAAGCGTCTTTTAATTTCAAGGCTGCAGTCACCATCTGCAGTGATTTTGGAGCCCAAAAAAATAAAGTCTGACACTGTTTCCACTGTTTCCCCATCTATTTCCCATGAAGTGATCAGACCAGATGCCATGATCTTCGTTTTCTGAATGTTGAGCTTTAAGCCAACTTTTTCACTCTCCTCCTTCACTTTCATCAAGAGGCTTTTTAGCTCCTCCTCACTTTCTGCCATAAGGGTGGTGTCATCAGCATATCTGAGGTTATTGATATTTCTCCCGGCAATCTTGATTCCAGCTTGTGTTTCTTCCAGTCCAGCGTTTCTCATGATGTACTCTGCATATAAGTTAAATAAGCAGGGAGACAATATACAGCCTTGACGTACTCCTTTTCCTATTTGGAACCAGTCTGTTGTTCCATGTCCAGTTCTAACTGTTGCTTCCTGACCTGCATACAGATTTCCAAGAGGCAGGTCAGGTGGTCTGGTATTCCCATCTCTTTCAGAATTGTCCACAGTTTATTGTGATCCACCCAGTCAAAGGCTTTGTCATAGTCAATAAAGCAGAAATAGATGTTTTTCTGGAACTCTCTTGCTTTTTCCATGATCCAGTGGATGTTGGCAATTTGATCTCTGGTTCCTCTGCCTTTTCTAAAACCAGCTTGAACATCAGGGAGTTCATGGTTCACGTATTGCTGTAGCCTGGCTTGGAGAATTTTGAGCATTACTTTACTAGCATGTGAGATGAGTGCAATTGTGTGGTAGTTTGAGCATTCTTTGGCATTGCCTTTCTTTGGAATTGGAATGAAAACTGATCTTTTCTAGTCCTGTGGCCACTGCTGAGTTTTCCAAATTTGCTGGCATATTGAGTTCAGCACTTTCACAGCATCATCTTCCAGGATTTGAAACAGCTCAACTGGAATTCCATCACCTCCACTAGCTTTCTTAGTAGTGATGCTTTCTAAGGCCCACTTGACTTTACATTCCAAGATGTCTGGCTCTAGATTAGTGATCACATCATCATGATTATGTGGGTCATGAAGATCTTTTTTGTACAGTTCTTCCGTGTATTCTTGCCACCTCTTCTTATAGGTACGTCAATATATGATACTTGTTTTTCTCTTTCTGACTTACTTCTTTCTGTACGATAGTCTCTAGGTCCATCCGTGTCTCTGCTGCTGCTGCTGCTGCTAAGTCGCTTCAGTCATGTCTGACTCTGTGTGACCCCAGAGACAGCAGCCCATCAGGCTCCGCCATCCCTGGGATTCTCCAGGCGAGAACACTGGAGTGGGTTGTCATCTCCTTCTCCAGCACGTGAAAGTGAAAAGTGAAAGTGACGTGGCTCAGTCGTGTCCGACTAGTAGCGACCACATGGACTGCAGCCCACCAGGCTCCTCTGTCCATGAGATTTTCTAGGCAAGAGGACTGGAGTGGCGTGCCATTGCCGTCTCCACAGTGTCTCTACAAATGACCCAATAACCCAGGGATCAAACCGTGGTCTCCTGCATTGCAGGCAGATTCTTTACCATTTGAGCTACAGGAAAGTCCTTATTCCTTTTATGGCTGAGTAACATTCCATTTTATTCATGTACCACATCTTCTTTATCCATTCTTCTGTTGATGGACATTCAGCTTGTTTCCACATCTTGGATATTGTAAATAGCTCTGAGATGAACACTGAGGCGTGTCCAGAGTAAACCATAGTTCGAAAAGACATAGCCTTTTAAAAAATGGTGATAATGGGAGGAGTTGTAATTAAGAACTCCAGTGGTTACAGGGGAAGATGTACAGAATACTGTAGATTTAATTATGGCTAGTCTATAAATTTAGTCAGACAGCCAGGCATTTCTTTGAAGCCACCAATCTGGTTTGATTTGCACTTTGAATTGACCGGTATCTTGTTAAAGAGAAACAACACAGGAAGCATAAGTTGCAACACAAAATTTTAAATATAATCTTAGTTTATATCCCAGTGCTTTTAAAAATCACATATATTAAATGTGTTGGTTTTGATTGTGAACATTTGGAATAAATTAACAAGTTGATTTAACAAGGGCTCAGAGAAGGCAATGGCACCCCACTCCAGTACTCTTGCCTGGAAAATCCCATGGACGGAGGGGCCTGGTGGGCTGCAGTCCATGGGGTTGCTGGGAGTCAGACACAACTGAGCGACTTCACTTTCACTTTTCACTTTCCTGCATTGGAGAAGGAAATGGCAACCCACTCCAGTGTTCTTGCCTGGAGAATCCCAGGGACGGGGGAGCCTGGTGGGCTGCCGTCTCTGGGGTTGCACAGAGTTAGACACGACTGAAGCGACTCAGCAGCAATAGCAGCAGCAGCAAAGAAGAAAATCCCATGGACAGAGGAATCTGGCAGGCTATAGTCTATGGGGTTGCAAAGAGTCAGACACAACTTAGCAACGGAGCACACACACACACACACACACACACACACATACATGCACAGAGAGAAGATTTAGGAAACACAGCCAGTTCTAATGCAATTGTTACCATTTACTGCTTGTGCCTTAGTTTCCTTATCTAAAAAATGGAATGAGAATAATAACACCTACTTGAGAGGGATTTTGTGAGGATTAAGAAAGTCAATATCTCAAAGGCTAACTTAGGTAAGCTCTACTATATGGTCTCCACTCTACTGCTTGATATCATTGCCCAGTTTCTTTCACATAAAGCATATTCTGATAACTGGTGAAAAAGAGGTTAGGACAGCAATAATCTAGTCCTTCTTAAATATCAATATCTACTTATATTACACATTTATTTGGGGCAAAGTCTTTATATCCAGTCCATAGTGCAAGACAGTTTCCCTATAATCTGCATGTGCCTCTCAGTGTGGACAAATAAACAACTAGAATAAGAATCCAAGGTCTAGATTATAGGACATAGGCTTTGAAATCAGACAGAGTTGAGTTCAATTTCTGTCGTTTATACTCAGTAACTGAGTAAGTTAGGTTATACCAGAGTAACAAATGACCTTCAAAGCTCACTGCCTTACAGTAGCATAGGTTAATTTTTTGCTTAGACCATATACTACTGTCCAGGTCATTTCTCCATAAGACCCCAGCTAATTATTGACAATGTTGCCAGTGATTCTAGCAAGTTCAAAAAGAGCATGGCAAAGTAGCACTAGCTCTTAAAAATTTAGCTTGGAAGAGACATGTTTCATTAACTAGAGCAAATCCCGTATCTATATTTGAGTTCAATAGGTCAAAGCAATACAGGAAGAAGCAGTGGATATTAATGAACAGGAATCAGGTTTACTAAAATATCTGTGTGGTCCTAGATTTGTCAGTTATTTTCTTAGTCTCAGATGTTGTATCTAGAAAATTGAAAGTAATGAGACTGACCCAGAAGGTTTACAAAACATAGAGTGTCGGCAAATGATGGTTACTCAGTACATATTGATTCCCTTTGTCTTTTCTTGGCCCATGCTCTGCCTCTAAGTTTTGCAGGTAACTTTGGGTAATCATTTAAGAGCTTTAATCTATTTCCTCACTGATTCAAAAAGTCATGCACTAAATAATTTCCAAGCTTCAGACACTTTAGTGCTATTATCCTATGAATTACATATAGTGCCTTGATTGAAATGACAACCAGTGACTTTTAGAATGAATCTCCTTTGTAAAGGGAGTCAGGACTTCAAAGATAAGGACAGTACTGAGAGGTTTCAGAGTATATGTGATTTCTAGTTTATACTGTAGTAGGCCAAATAATGCCACCCCCCCCTTCCAAGCCACACACTAAATATGTCATATTCTAATCCCTGGAAGCTCTGAATATCACCTCCTAAAGTAAAAGGGGACTTGTAGATGTGATTTAATTAAGGATTTTCATTTAGATGGGAAGATTATACTGGATTATCTGGATGGGTATGATATAATCAAAGATAGCTTATAAAAGGGAGACAAGAAGAGTGCCCATCAGAGAAAGAGATGTGATGACAGAAACAAGAGATTGGAGTGACCTGCTCAGGAGACAAATAATTTGAGCAGTGTCTAGAAGTTGCAAGAGTCAATGAAACAAATTCTTTTCTGGAGATTCCAGACCTGCTGACACCTTGATTTCAGCACTTAAGACTCATTTCAGATTCATCCTTACAGATATTTAAGAGAATAAATTTGTTTTTTTTTTTAAGTCCCAAGTTTGCAGTAATCTGTTATAGCAATAATAAAAGATTAGCACATCTGCTAAACTGAAGAAAATTATTCCTCAATTGGAAGATACTTGTGTTGCTTCCCTGGTGGCTCAGACGGTAAAGCATCTGTCTACAGTGCGGGAGGCCCAGGTTCGGTCCCTGGATCGGGAAGATCCTCTGGAGAAGGAAATGGCAATCCACTCCAGTACTATTGCCTGGAAAATCCCATGGACAGAAGAGCTTGGTAAGCTACAGTCCATGGGATCACAAAGAGTCAGACATGACTGAGCGACTTCACTTCACTCACTTTGTGTTGCTTCAAATAGTTGAAATCTTACAAATTTTTTTTTAATTTTTACAAAATTTAAATAGAAATGCTTTATAAAAATTGTGTGTACTCAGTTCTGTCTGACTCTCTGAAACCCCATAGACTGTAGCCTACCAGACTCCTCTCTCCATGGATTTTGTCAGCAAGAATACTGGAGTGGGGTGCCATTTCCTTCTCCAGGGGATCTTCCTGACCCCAGGACGGAACTCACCTCTCCCGCATTAGCAGGCAGATTCTTCACCACTGCACCAAAAGCCCCTACAAAAAGTAGAGTTTATATAAAAATTTGATTTAAATTTGTATAAAAATAATCACTTGACTCTTTGAGCTTTGCTTATATTTTTACATCATAGTTAAATAATCGAGGTAGAAATAAAAGAAGCCAAGTTTAACCTCTAACTCAGTTTTAACTGTGATCTTGTATAATTTGTTTAACCTTTGAGTTTCTTGTTTTCATCTTTCTATTTCCATGTTGACATTAACAAGTCAAACACTAGAAAACTCAAGATAGAGGGTACTGTTGTCACATTGCCAGAGACTATGACTAAAGGAGTCATATAGAAAATCAACAAGACCACAAAATGTTTCACCTACCTGACCACAAACATCAAGTCGCCTTCCAGCTGCCACACTCCTGCTATTCTCCATCTCCTCCAAGAAGGAAGACATGTCCACAGCAATATATATTCCTAGCTTAACTACTTAAAATGATTCCCATAAAATCTGCCCAGAAGTAGCAAGAAGGAGAGAGTATCTGTTTAAAATTCCATCTGCCCAACTGGTTATGATTTCTTTTAAGCAAGAGAGTCAATTTGTAAAATCTATATGTATTTAAATTTACCTAGAGGCTTCTCTGGTGGTCCAGTGGTTAAGACTTTGCCTTCCAATGCAGGAGGCATGGGTTTGGTCTCTGGTCAGGGAGGTAAGATCCCACATGCCTCTTGACCAAGAAACCAGAGCATAAACAACAGAAGCAATAGTATAACAAATTCAATAAAGATGATCCACATTAAAAAAAAAAACCTTTAAAAATAAATAAATCAATGTTGATTTCATCAAACAGTAAGCTGATCTAAAGGCATATTTTTTGAATAAATATTTTATTAAAACAACTATTTTAGAACTAAACAAATAGAGTCACATGAATTTAATCAACATATTGCTGCATTTATTGTCTACTGTTATTATAAAAAATTGCAAACTTAGTGACAGCACAATTTATTACCTTATAGGTCAATAGGTCAGAAGTCCAACAGGCATCTCTCAGGGTCAAAATCAAGATACTGGCAGGGCTGTGGTCCTTCTGGAGGTTCATGAAAGAATATGTTTCCTTGGCCTTTCCAACTTCCAGGGTTCTCCTACATTCATTGACTCATGGCATCTCTCTTCCATCTTCAAAGACAGCAGTACTACATCCCTCTGATCCACCTTCCATTGTCACATCTCTATCCATAGCTGGGAAAATGTTCTTCACTTTTAAGAACATGTGTAATTACATTGGGTCTACCAGATATCCAGGAAATCTCTTTATCTCACAGTCATTACCTTTAATCATATCTGCAAAGTTGTTTTTGCTATCTATGGTGACATATTGAGTTTCAGAAATTGGGGCATGGACATGTGTGGAGGTCTTTATTCTGCCTGTAATACTGAAACACATACACATACACACACAGATTAGACTTGAACTCCTTGGGAAACTGAGGTACCTAGAGATAGAATGGGCAAAACCCAACACATTTAACTAAATAAGAGGGCAGACAACCAGTTATTTTGTGTTACTTGATTGAACAAAACCAAATTTCCTACCAGAATTGGATGCACTTTAGTTTGTTATTAAGACAGTTATCTTCCTTTCTCAATACTTTACATCAAGGGTGGAACAAACCTTGGAGCAAGGAATGCTGTCAAATCTAATAGACAATCATTACGGATTGTAAATTTCCCTGTCTCAGGGATAATGGAAACAGGGCAGAAACAAGGTGAAAGGTCTCAGACATGTTACCATAAACAGACTCAAATGCCCAGAGTTTCATTCGTTCCTTCAATTAATTCCACAATTAACTGTTGTGTTGCTGAGAAGCTCCTGAGAAGTACTGTGCCAAGGTACCAGAAATAGAAAAGATGAGAAAGGCCGATAATGTCCTTGCCCGCATGTTTCTCACAGTCTAACAAAAGAGGCAGATGTTAAAGAAATAATTTCCACAGGATGAGGTCAAGGGCTGGACTCAATTATATGTGAAATCTCTAAGTGGATATCTGAAGCCATGAAAGTAAAGCATTTTCCTGATTGATCTCTTTGTTAAAAATGCCTACCTACTCTAATTTCAAGCACATTAGGGTGATTTGAAAAATGTTAACTGATGGTGGTGAAATTTGACTTCTTGAAGATTTATATGAGATTGATACTAGATTCATGTTAGAAGCGTAACTAAAACTCAGTAACTTTAGCTAAAAAGCATCAAATAATGTTAAATGTATGCCAACATGAAATTACTTTTATAGTATAGTATTTGTTATCGTCACAGAGTATTTTAGCCAAGACTAATACTGGGCCTCGAGGTATGGAAAGAGCTCTCAGTTCTGTGGTATGCCATAGTTTGGGTCTTGTCCATCATGTGGCACACCACCAATTAGAATGACAAGCCATACTATAGCCAGCATAGCTAATCATGTCTTTACGTTAAATCATAACCCTCTACTTTGCATTGGCAAGAGAAAATGAAGGAGCAAAAGAAAGTATTGGGAAAGTTCATTTTGTACACAGAGACAGTTTTACAATTCAAGCTACATTTTTAAAGGTTTTACACACAAGTACTTTAATTTTACCCAAATACATGCTGGTAATAATTGTATTTATATCTGTTTCTGTCTTTTTCTGTCTCTAAACATATATATGTATTTATGTATATACACATTATTGATAAACTCTTAAATATAATTAAAATCATAATACAGAGTAGTTTGCAATTTTTTGTCATAGTCTCCTACTAATGGTGTGAATTATATTTTGGAAACATCACAAAATGAATAAAATAGTCAATTATTCAGATTTGACTGTAAATCATTTCATCTTTCCTTTATTTGTAGAAGTTAGATTACTACCTTTTGTTATTATAAATAAGGTTCTAATGAACATTCCTTCACATACGTTTTTGTGTGTGTCTCTTCTTTTATCTTTATGATAATTTCTGGAAATGAAATTATGGATCCAAGAATATAAACATTTTATTACACATTAGATAGAATATTCTCCAGGAAGTTTATACCAATATGTATACTCTTCCCAGCCTATATTTCACATTTTTAACACAAAATTTTGCCAGTGGATTTCTTTCAATTGTTGTTCATTTTAAATCTTTGCTGTTTAATGGGAGCTGTGAACACATAAATTCTAAGATAGTCGCAATGATCCTTGCCCTTAGCTATTTCCATCACTGTGTGATCCTCTCTTCTTGATTCCTGATTTACTTCTATTCAACAGAATGTTGTAGAAGCAACAGGTTGCCACTTCCAGAATTAGGTTTAAAAAAGATGGTAGCTTCCATCTTAGACTTCCTCCCTGCCCTTCTCTGCCCACCCTGTGGAAAGCTGCCAGTTGTGAGTAGCCCCATGGAAAGATCCGCATGGCGAGGAACCGATATATCCGGCCAACAGCCAGGGAGAGCCAGAGGTCTGCCAGCAGTCACATGAGAGGAATTAAGATCAGATATTCTTCTGGTTGAACTAGAGATGACTCCAGTTCAAATGATAACTCCATTGCAACCTTGTGAGAGAGTATGAGCTGGAGGAACCAAACCATGCCTAGATTCCTCACCCACAGAAAATGTGTTTTTTTAAGCCACTAAGTTTTGGAGCAGTGGATTGAAAAGCACTAGATAACACAAAAAGAAGTGTCATTTTATAGTTATTTTAATTTAACATGAATGAGATGGCACTTTCTCTTTTTCAAAAATTAGTAATGTGTTTTTGTGTTTTATCTCTTTTTTTGCCATTCTATTCTGGGGGCTTTTCCCTTTATTTTCAAGAGTTCTTTATATTTTGGAACCCTACTTCATTTCCTGTCATATATGTGTGTGTGTGTGTGTGTGCTAGTGTACATATTCACACAGACACATATATGTATACACACACATGTACATGTGTTTGTATGTGCATGTGTTTTTGTGNTATTCTGGGGGCTTTTCCCTTTATTTTCAAGAGTTCTTTATATTTTGGAACTCTACTTCATTTCCTGTCATATGTGTGTGTGTGTGTGTGCTAGTGTACATATTCACACAGACACATATATGTATACACACACATGTACATGTGTTTGTGTGTGCATGTGTTTTTGTGCTCAGTTGTGTCTGACTCTTTGTGACCCCATGGGCTGTAGCCCACCAGGCTCCTCTGTCCATGGGATTTCCCAGGCAAGAATACTGGAGTGGGTTGCCATGCCTTTCTCCAGGGAATCTTCCACACCCAGGATTTGAACCCGCATCTCTTACATCTCCTGCATTGGCAGGTGGTTTCTTTACTAGATGAGCCACTCAGCAAGGAATATATATATAGCTAATGGTTTTCCAAGTGGGCTTTTATTATGCTTAGTGTGTTTGTGACATAAATTATTTTTTAAACTATGGTCAAAACTAATTTTCAATGAAAACATCATTTTTTTGCTTAAAAACTGTATAATAAAGCCCTAATTGGTAATTAACTCTACACAACTTTTTTATATCCTGCCACTTAATGAATGACCTTATTATTTCTAATAATTTACCATCTAACCCTCTTTAGTTTTCTAGAAATACAATCATATAACAATCATATCATCTGCTAATAGTGATGGATATTTATTCTTCCTGATAGTATAACATTATATTTGCTTTTATGTTGTTTTCCTTTAAAGATATTTCAGAAAAAGTTAAATCATTAATAGTAATAATGACCACATTTGTCCTTCATTATTTGGTTTAAGATAATGGGCATAGCGGGTCAATTTAAAATGAAATGATTTAATCATACCTGAGATATAAACAATTATGAAGATATACCTTAGAATTGAAAAAATATAATAGGTAACATTTTATATTAATGAAGTCGCTTTACTTCCTATTCCTAATATACTAATAATTTCTATTTCTTTTACATATTAAATCAATTGAGGCAATCATGTCATGGCTCTTCATGGTCTCTGTAAAATGTACTGCTAAGTTACAACACTTGTATCCGGGCAAATATTCTGCACTCAGGTTGAAAACTGGTGACTGCTATATCTAAATGTCTATTTCCTATCATAATAAAATTCAGTCTTCTCTCTTTTTGCGTGAGAGGGAGGATTTAATTTTTTAATGAGAACAAATAATTATTTTAAAATGAGTCATTAAAATCAGCTTTACTCAGCTTGTAAAAAGAATGAAATAATGTCATTTGCAACAACATGGATGGATCTNATTATCTCTATGCAATTTCCATTCTCTCAAAATGCCTGAAGTCCTTCAGCTAAAGAGTCAAGTCTTAGATGAACAGAATACCATAGAGTGTCCAATAGGATTCAAGGTTTATAGCAACCTGGGCTCAAAGATGATTACTGTACAGAAGCCTCAGAGTTTGAGACTCAGAGCTATCACGTGCTGTGCTGTGCTAAGGCACTTCAGTAGTGTCCAACTCTGTGTGATCCCTTGGGTTGTAGCCCACCAGGCTCCTCTGTCCATGGGACTCTCCAGGCAGGAATACTGGGTGGGTTGCCATGCCCTCCTCCAGGGGATCTTCTCGACCCAGTAACTGAGCTTGTGTCGCATGTCTCCTGCACTGAAAGGCGGGTTCCTTACCACTAGCGCCACCTGGGAAACCCCAGAACTATCATGGTTCAGTTTTATTGTGGACCTAACTATTCATTATACCTTTTTTTTTTTTTTCTCTTATGAGAAAATAGAAACTTGCTGACCATTTGAACACTGTCTAGTCATCAGTTTGAGATTGCTTGTATCAGTCTAGAAGTCATTTTCTATTAACATTACAGTACACTAAACTGGAAGTCCTTTAAGCTCTGCTGATACTGTGCACACAAACCCAAGCAAAAGCTGTCCCTTCTTTCTGAACATCCACATTCTCATCCGACTTTACCTTTTATACTGTGCCTTAGTCTCTCTTTTCTATGAGACATTCCTAATGGACAATTAGCTAGGGCTTGCCCAAGAAGCCCTTGTTCTAGAGCTATGAAATAGGTAATTGTTGTCTTTAGTAACTCCAGCCTCTCCTTTCCATAAGTTTTCTTCTCTCAGCTGTTTCCCTTATCTTCCTTTCCTTATCTGGGAACCTAGTAAATTCATGTTCATCCTCTTTTCTTCCTTAGCAACTTCATTTATACTGAAATATAAATGAAAGACAAAGGTTTTAAACATCTTGTGATATTTAGAATGAAATAGTATTTCAAAAATTGAAGGAAAAAAATAAGTTCTGGTAACAATATGTCAGGTGGGCAAGATGTCTGAGTACACTGGCCATCAGGCCTACTATGTCAGCTAACTCACCAGGCTAGGCTGGTTGGAGACATGTCTGTAGGTGGCAGAGCACAATGACAACACAGTTCCAAGCTGAGTGCCGAAGAATTGATGCTTCTGAACTGTGGTGTTGGAGAAGATTCTGGAGAGTCCCTTGGACTGCAAGGAGATCCAACCAGTCCATTCTTGACAAAGGTTTTAAACATCTTGTGATATTTAGAATGAAATAGTATTTCAAAAATTGAAGGAAAAAAATAAGTTCTGGTAACAATATGTCAGGTGGGCAAGATGTCTGAGTACACTGGCCATCAGGCCTACTATGTCAGCTAACTCACCAGGCTAGGCTGGTTGGAGACATGTCTGTAGGTGGCAGAGCACAATGACAACACAGTTCCAAGCTGAGTGCCGAAGAATTGATGCTTCTGAACTGTGGTGTTGGAGAAGATTCTGGAGAGTCCCTTGGACTGCAAGGAGATCCAACCAGTCCATTCTGAAGGGGATCAGCCCTGAAGGGATTTCTTTGGAGGGAATGATGCTGAAGCTGAAACTCTCGTACTTTGGCCACCTCATGCGAAGAGTTGACTCACTGGAAAAGACTCTGATGCTGCGAGGGATTGGGAGCAGGAGGAGAAGGGGATGACAGAGGATGAGATGGCTGCATGGCATCACTGACTCGGTGGATATGAATCTGAGTGAACTCCGGGAGTTGGTGTTGGACAGGGAGGCCTGGCGTGCTGCGATTCATGGGGTCGCAGAGAGTCAACACGACTGAGTGACCGAACTGAACTGAACTGAACTGATGGCACCCACAGGCAGTTAAATAAGCACCAAGAGACATTCTTCTTTCTTTCTTTTCTTTTCCTTTTTTTTTTTTCTTTTTGGTAGCCCCATGTGCCATGCAGGATCTTAGTTCTCTGGCCAGAGATGCAGGCTGCACTCCCTGCACTGGAAGCATGGAGTCCTAATTGACAGACTACCAGGGAACCAGAGAAGTCTTTTTTTATTATTATTATTTTAACTTTTACTTTCTCACTCCTCTTCTTTCACACAAGAGTACACACACATTTTCTTAAAGATGGAGAACTATATATTTTCCATCATTATCTCTAAGAAAAAGACTGCTTTGTGTTCTTCCAAAATCAAGCATCAGTTCAGTCTGGTCACTCAATCATGTCCAACTCTTTGTGACCCCGTGGACTGCAGCACTCCAGGCTTCTCTGTCCATCACCAACTCCTGGAGCTTGTTCAAACTCATGTCCATCGAGTCGGTGATGCCATCCAACCATCTCATCCTCTGTCATCCCCTTCTCCTCCTGCCTTCAATCTTGCCCAGCATCAGGGTCTTTTCCAATGCGTCAGTTCTTTGCATCAGGTGGCCAGAGTATTGGCATTTCAGCCTCAGCATCAGTCCTTCCAATGAGTATTCAGGATTGAGTTCCTTGAGGATGGCCTGGTTGGATCTCCTTGCAGTCCAAGGGACTCTCAAGAGTCTTCACCAACACCACAGTTCAAAAGCTTCAATTCTTTGGCACTCAGTTTTCTTTATGGTAAAACTCTCACATCCATACATGACTACTGGAAAAACTATAGCTTTGACTAGACGGACCTTTGTTGGCAAAGTAACGTCTCTGCATTTTAATATGCTGTCTAAGTTGGTCATAGCTTTTCTTCCAAAGAGCATGCGCCTTTTAATTTCAAGACTGCAGTCACCATCTGCAGTGATTTTGGAGCCCCCCAAAAATAGTCTCTCACTGTTTCCATTGTTTTCCCATCTATTTGCCATGAAGTGGCATGAAGTGAATTATATAATTTTATATAACTATAAAAATTATAAATATTTTATAACTACAATTTATTAAAGGTTGTTCAATTTTGATATATATATTTAATATAGAGAAGAATCTAGTACTCTGGCCGAACTCATCAATAAATTCTAAAATGAAAACTATGATTTGAATACCTGACGAAAATCCACCTGGTTGTTTATTCTGTTTACTAAGAAAGAATAATTATCAGGAAGCTAGTATACCTTTCTCCAAGAGCACTATGTGACCCTTTCTTCTTACCCTTCAGTCTTTGCACAAATGTCCCCTTCTCTGTGAGGTTATCTCTCACCTTTTCATCTTAAACTGTGATCCATCATGCCCCATTCTTAATCTTCTAATCATCCATTTTTCTTCATTGCACTTGCCACTCTTGTATATCATACATTTACTTTTTAATCTTATTTTATGTCTCAGCTCACAAAAATCTAACCTTCAGGAAGACAGGGGGTTTTTGCTCAATGCCATGGTCAAGCCAAAAGACCACTGTTTGGCACTTCTCAGGCTGCTGGTAAAACAATAGTTGCATTAATTAATGACATTAAATGGTTTGTAAAAACATGGAGCAAGTGAGTAAATGTGAGTGGTGAATGCCCAACAAATGCTTATGATCTTTGGACATGTATTGAAGTTGTTAAAGTAACCAAAAAACATATCTGGTACCCTTATAGGATATTAGGTACATTGACAGGATATTCATATATATAACAAAGTACAGGCATCAGATGGAGTAAATCTGGATTTCAAAGAAGGTTAAAAAATATATTGATATATTAGAGTGATTTTTATTAAAACACATTTAATAAAAATACACAAGCTAATCGTTTGTCACTTTGAGTACTCCAAGTGAGCTAAATAAGTTTTAAAAAAATCACCTTATTATCTTTTTACATTGCATTATTTTCTTAACTATTTAACAACAATAAATGTAGTACCTTATAATTTTACACAGGAGAGAAATAAGCAACTATTATGAGTTATTAAATGTTCACTCAAACACTAAAATTTGTCATAAAATAGAGATGTATTTCAATTTAGGCAATAACTTTTCACATGATAATTGCAAAAATATTTTTATTCTATTTTCTGTAATCAAAAGAAACCAATTTAGCCATTAAGAAATTAAGTATATTAAATTTCTGAGGTTTATTGGGAGAAATAGATGAAACTACAAATATTTTTTCCTTTCAATTAAAAAAATGGCTGGATTTTNTGTATTTCAATTTAGGCAATAACTTTTCACATGATAATTGCAAAAATATTTTTATTCTATTTTCTGTAATCAAAAGAAACCAATTTAGCCATTAAGAAATTAAGTATATTAAATTTCTGAGGTTTATTGGGAGAAATAGATGAAACTACAAATATTTTTTCCTTTCAATTAAAAAAATGGCTGGATTTTGCATCATGACTTAAAAGCCTTTTTGGATCTTATTACCTATATTTCACACAAAAAAAATCGTTTTCTGCTCCACAGGAATATTTAGAAAAGCCTAACTTCATTTTCAAAATTCTTGATAAAAAACTAGTTCTATGAAAAGTGTGAATTATCTTAAAGAATCACATTTAAAATAAGAGTTTCTCCAATGAAACAGTGTGAAAACAAGCTCAATTACAAATATGCCTTTTGATTTTTATGTTAATAAGTGACTGCATACTTTATACCAGCGTTTCAGCAGATTCCAAATCCATGCTTATTACAACCAAGAAGAGATGCCACAAAGGTCACAGGAAATATTTTTTCCATGCAGACCACTGGAAGGCATGTTAATGTGAAGCCCAGATATTGTGAAAGTATTATGCTTGGACCTGCAGCACGAGCCCAGGAGTGCCTGTTAGTTGTGGCAGGCTGCAGTCGTGCACAAGTGCTTACAGCTACAGTGACATGGTGCTAAGCATGTTTTAAGACTAGTCCCAGTCGAGCGGCATCTTATCCAACCAGAAACAATCCCACAATCCAGCTCTTTTTAAGTGATCATCCTTGTATCATAACAGATTAAGGTTGCAGCTACTTTGGATTATGTTTAATCTAACCTTTATCCATTCACATCTTCACCTGAAACTTACAAGGACCAAGAGTCAATTGCCGGGGCATAATTCACAATGACACTGATCTTTCCTTCCTCACTCTAATTATCTGGATTAAGAATAACACTTTTGAGTAATTATTTTCACATTGGATAAACATTAAGCTTTCCTGGATTTATCTGAGCTTTTTCCTAACATGAAATAGATCCAACCAGGCTTATAAGAACATATCTGACAGCAGTGACAGCTTAATCAAGGCAACCCTAAACAACTAAAACAATAAGGAAATGTTTATTTCCCATTGTTTAGGGTACTCAAGAATCAGAAACCTAACATATTTAGAGGCAAAAAGAATCCTCCACATTCAATTGCAATGCTCTAACTTTTTTCTTTCCTTATAATGATTCAGTAATCCTCAAGTAAATTCAAACTCTGAAACACTGAGAGTTATACATGAAATTGGCTATACTGATTACAGCCATGAAAACTACATATCTTTATTCATAGCCAATGCAATGTACTAAAATGAAAAAAACATGTTACAGTAAGATCACTGTGCTGAAATTATAATTAGAGTGAATCAAGTACTTGCTGTATTATGTCTGATGGCTATTTTTGATCATTCTGAACCGTCCATCCAAGATTGCACACAATCCCTAAAATTGCTTTCACAAACAGGCTAGAAAAATCTTCCAAGCTTGTCTTTGAAACTATCTAAGCTCATATACAATTACACACTAAAATCACATCACAAAACCCAATTACACTTTGGCTTTGCAGATCCACAGATAACCTCTTAAAGAGCAAACTCCCTCACTGTGTCGACCTCTGACCTCAAGCTCTTTTTCCAATCTTCAGTAGCAGGGCTGTATGTTTCTCAGCCAGGCCAAGGAGCCCAAACTCTGAATGGTTAAAAAGGGCTGCAGACTTTTGAAGGGTGCCAAGTGTCCCATCTACCACCCAGTTCTAGATGAAGGTTAATATTGCTGATATTTTATTCTTGCTTTTAAACATCTTATATCACTGTTCCATCACTTGCAGATAACCAAATATTTTAAAGGAAGGAATTACTAAGTTCACTTGCCTTCTCTTTAATGATTTAATGATCCCTAGGTAATAATGTTATTTCACTTTAAAAAAAGAAAAAAGAGAGGTCATTGACTATTTTAATGGAATTAGAAAAACACTTCATAAAAATAAAAAGATTATAAACAAACAAATTAAAAGCAAGTATTTGCAATGAAAAGAACAGAGAAGCGAGCTGGCTTTTAAAGCAGCATCTCTCCGAAGTCTATGATTACATGTTTGTCAATCCAAGTTTGGAACATAATCATGGAGTATATGATTTTTCATAGAATAGAGGACTCTAATTTCATACTAACTCTTCTCTACAGTTTCTGAAGGAAACGACCCAAAAGGAAAAGATAAACAGCTGTTTACGGCATTTTCTATGAGTTAATAAATGACACTTAATATACTAAAAGGGGTAAGTAAATCATCATCTAACATCAAATGTGAGATATGATCCATTGCTGGCTCTTCTTCAGACTTTGTGTTGTTATGGCTTTAGCTGTCTGTTCTTTATCCCTTAAATTTGCTCACCCACATAATAACAATCAAAAGTTCAGGGTGTGTCAGAATTGCAATGACATTTGGAAGTCAGCTACTCTAACTTCCAAGCCTTATCCTCCATAGAGTACAATGACTGACAAACGCCCTTTAAAAAGACNGTTCCCTTTTCTCCACACCCTCTCCAGCATTTATTGCTTGCAGACTTTTGGATCGCAGCCATTCTGACTGGTGTGAAGTGGTATCTCATTGTGGTCTTGATTTGCATTTCTCTGATAATGAGTGACGTTGAGCATCTTTTCATGTGTTTGTTAGCCATCCGTATGTCTTCTTTGGAGAAATGTCTATTTAGTTCTTTGGCCCATTTTTTGATTGGGTCGTTTATTTTTCTGGAATTGAGCTGTATAAGTTGCTTGTATATTTTTGAGATGAGTTGGACAAACGCCCTTTAAAAAGACTGTCCATACACCTCAAGTCATACGTCAAGTATGTATGACTAGCTAAGTCAAAGACACTTTTTTGCAATTGTCTTCCTTATCAAAAGCAATAATTCAATTCTGAAGGTTCCACCCAAGATATGAACAATGTAAAACTGTCTTAATACATAACTCAGGCTCCTTGGAGACATTACCTTGACACACAGGATAGCCCTCTTTTCACTCCCTTGAAGGGTTTAGAATGAGTCAGGGAAATATTTAAGTCTGAAAAATGCAGTGAAGTTTGAAAAATAATTGGGTAGAGGAGTAATATGCTAGAAAACAAAGAATGGCATAGAATTAACATTGTAAAGATTCAGTGAATATCCTTAGATGACTATAGACATCTTATGAAGGAGCACAAACATTTGAATTCAAATTTGAACAATGTAAGATAGGGGGAAAAATCTTAAGTTAAAGCCCTATTTTTTTTTCCTAGAATGATATTACATCATTTCCATTTCAGGGGACTTTCCTTAAAATTAGAATGCATGGATATTTATTCCTCTATCCTGTCAAGTTAGCTAATTAACTGTATGAGGCCAGGAACTATATTTGTAATGTTTAGTGAGCTCATTTATAGTAACTAGTCAAATGAATGAAATTCTGAGAGTACTCAAATACATGACAGTTTTGCAATTCGACCACCTCGTTCCAGTGGTTTGGACGCTGTGCTTTCACTGCTGACAGCCCAGGTTCAATCTCTAGTTGGGAAACTAAGATCTTACAAGCTGTGCAGTGTGACCTAAAGTTAAAAAGAAAGAAAGAAAGAAAAAGAAACAGAAAAGTTGACCTGCAATAACTCTAATTACTAATGACCCAAAACACCATTTCCATAAGCTAAAATCATTGAAAATCCTTTCCGTAATCCTCCATAGCTCTTCTGTAATGGAGAAAAGAACTCTCTAGTAATTTTGCATTCCTGAAGACTTGTGATGGTGAAAGAGAAATCACCAAAGGCATGAGATTATTAAAATCTGAAAAGACCTTGATATTATCCTGAATTGAAAATGTAATACAAAATTTTTCCAAGAAAAAAAAATAAATTAGGTGTTTGGTAGAAGAAAGTGTGAAATCTCTAACTGCTGACTGTGCTTTATAAACATTTACATTATCCTGGAGCTATTCATACTTACGGACTTCCTGAACACCATATAATTTTACCCATTGTTGTATAAGTTGCCTGCTTCATATAAGTGTTGTACAAGTCATGTAAAGTATGTGTTCTTGACAATCTGGACAATTCGTTCTGGACGGTGCTTAGAGGCTGAGGCTGCGTGGCAGCCCCAGATGGCTTTCAGGTGAAGGATAGAAAAAGTGGTATAATTGATTTGGTGCTAGTTGAGATGCCCTAAATGTTCAGTTTCAACTTTTACCTAATCCATCGATTCCACCTTTTTTATTTTTACTTTTTTTAAAAGCAACCCTACCAGGGATTGGGGTTATTTGCCTAGCATTCTGAAAATGTCTCCAAAGTTTCGCTCTGGAAATAACCCCCTCTGAACTTTTCTCTACTGTTAAATTGCTAAGGATGTTTGACATAGATGTTTAGAGTCTCCAGAAGACTTTATCAGGATATTCACCAAGTCCCTAGGTAACCTTCCAAAGTGGTGTTTTATGAATTGCTCTGGATCAACATTTTAAGTTGTTTCTAAAAACATGGGAAATCATTCCCAAAGAAAATTTTCAATTTGGTATTCCAGTGTTCATACATTCAGAGATATGGAAATAAGAACTAAATAAAGAGTTTAGAAACGTAAACAGAGGAACTTAGGGCTATGAGACTTGTTACGGTTTATTTAGCTCAACTTCATTTGCACATCATATGATTTGATTTGGTTGAATTTGGCTGACTTGGTTGTTTCTGTTGGTGTCACTGGTTTTGGAGAGGCAACATGAGGATGCAGAGAACAGGAAAATTTTTTTTTGTATAGAACACTCAGTGCCTTGAGGATCTAGATCTCTAGGACAATAAAGGAATATAGATACACACACTTCTTCAAGACTTCAAACTGAAAAATGGAAGTACTTTAGAAGGGAGATGCATATAGACAATCAACATTATAATTCAGTTAACAAATAGGAATTAGAGAGGTCAGTGTAATTTCATGAAATAGTTGGGATCTCACTTAATTATGTACTGTTTAAATAATCATTAAATATACAACTTAAGTCGTCTTTTTATGCTATAAAGTGTATAAAAATGTATATCAATCACAAATGGGGAGATAAAATGCATATACAAATATACAGTAGCAATTTTTTTCCTTAAAAGTATCAGTAAATGATATAAATTAAGTATTAAGGGACTCTAATTGGGAGGGAATGATAATTCTCTGTAATAAAGCACAGAAAAAAAATTTTTGAGCTGAATCTTCAGTTTCTTACCTTCTCCTCTGTTTTTTTTTNTCTGAAGTTAAAGCCCTATTTTTATTTCCTAGAATGATATTATATCATTTCCATTTCAGGGGACTTTCCTTAAAATTAGAATGCATGGATATTTATTCCTCTATCCTGTCAAGTTAGCTAATTAACTGTATGAGGCCAGGAACTATATTTGTAATGTTTAGTGAGCTCATTTATAGTAACTAGTCAAATGAATGAAATTCTGAGAGTACTCAAATACATGACAGTTTTGCAATTCGACCACCTCGTTCCAGTGGTTTGGACGCTGTGCTTTCACTGCTGACAGCCCAGGTTCAATCTCTAGTTGGGAAACTAAGATCTTACAAGCTGTGCAGTGTGACCTAAAGTTAAAAAGAAAGAAAGAAAGAAAAAGAAACAGAAAAATTGACGTGCAATAACTCTAATTACTAATGACCCAAAACACCATTTCCATAAGCTAAAATCATTGAAAATCCTTTCCGTAATCCTCCATAGCTCTTCTGTAATGGAGAAAAGAACTCTCTAGTAATTTTGCATTCCTGAAGACTTGTGATGGTGAAAGAGAAATCACCAAAGGCATGAGATTATTAAAATCTGAAAAGACCTTGATATTATCCTGAATTGAAAATGTAATACAAAATTTTTCCAAGAAAAAAAAATAAATTAGGTGTTTGGTAGAAGAAAGTGTGAAATCTCTAACTGCTGACTGTGCTTTATAAACATTTACATTATCCTGGAGCTATTCATACTTACGGACTTCCTGAACACCATATAATTTTACCCATTGTTGTATAAGTTGCCTGCTTCATATAAGTGTTGTACAAGTCATGTAAAGTATGTGTTCTTGACAATCTGGACAATTCGTTCTGGACGGTGCTTAGAGGCTGAGGCTGCGTGGCAGCCCCAGATGGCTTTCAGGTGAAGGATAGAAAAAGTGGTATAATTGATTTGGTGCTAGTTGAGATGCCCTAAATGTTCAGTTTCAACTTTTACCTAATCCATCGATTCCACCTTTTTTATTTTTACTTTTTTTAAAAGCAACCCTACCAGGGATTGGGGTTATTTGCCTAGCATTCTGAAAATGTCTCCAAAGTTTCGCTCTGGAAATAACCCCCTCTGAACTTTTCTCTACCGTTAAATTGCTAAGGATGTTTGACATAGATGTTTAGAGTCTCCAGAAAACTTTATCAGGATATTCACCAAGTCCCTAGGTAACCTTCCAAAGTGGTGTTTTATGAATTGCTCTGGATCAACATTTTAAGTTGTTTCTAAAAACATGGGAAATCATTCCCAAAGAAAATTTTCAATTTGGTATTCCAGTGTTCATACATTCAGAGATATGGAAATAAGAACTAAATAAAGAGTTTAGAAACGTAAACAGAGGAACTTAGGGCTATGAGACTTGTTACGGTTTATTTAGCTCAACTTCATTTGCACATCATATGATTTGATTTGGTTGAATTTGGCTGACTTGGTTGTTTCTGTTGGTGTCACTGGTTTTGGAGAGGCAACATGAGGATGCAGAGAACAGGAAAATTTTTTTTTGTATAGAACACTCAGTGCCTTGAGAATCTAGATCTCTAGGACAATAAAGGAATATAGATACACACACTTCTTCAAGACTTCAAACTGAAAAATGGAAGTACTTTAGAAGGGAGATGCATATAGACAATCAACATTATAATTCAGTTAACAAATAGGAATTAGAGAGGTCAGTGTAATTTCATGAAATAGTTGGGATCTCACTTAATTATGTACTGTTTAAATAATCATTAAATATACAACTTAAGTCGTCTTTTTATGCTATAAAGTGTATAAAAATGTATATCAATCACAAATGGGGAGATAAAATGCATATACAAATATACAGTAGCAATTTTTTTCCTTAAAAGTATCAGTAAATGATATAAATTAAGTATTAAGGGACTCTAATTGGGAGGGAATGATCATTCTCTGTAATAAAGCACAGAAAAAAAATTTTTGAGCTGAATCTTCAGTTTCTTACCTTCTCCTCTGTTTTTTTTTCTTTTTTTGAAAGGCATTCTGTGTACCTATTGAAATTGTAAGTAAAATATGCAATCACTATTCTTAATCCTAATCATATTCTCAATGCTATAAATACTCCTCAGCCTATCAGAAATGTGTGAGACACTGAGCTTGGTACATTAATTTGATTGCTGATTGTTGCCACAAATACATATTCATACTATAGGGAAGCAAAATTTGCCAACCCAAATGTCTCTTTGGTGTGTGTATTTTTTCTAGCTGGAAATAATCAGTGCCCAGAAACCTCAGGAAGAAGCTCTGACCTTCCCCCTAGCTCCCTAAAAGAATGCAGAGAGAGGACCTGTTCCAGGAAGGATGCTATCATCACAGATAACGAGAGTATGAGCTAGGTGTGTGACAGGGAGGAACCTAATGAGGAATGCTTGTTAAAATTTCTCTCTGTGTCCCATTATCTCTGCATGACCCAGCAAACATTTGCTTTGCCATCTCCACGTGAATTACCCTCCTCCTCTTTGAAGTCCCCCATCGCTTCCCTCAATCCATTTTGTCTTCACTGAAGATGGTATTTAAGGTGTGGACTTCAGCATTCTGGCCAGTTAATCAGTTTTCCTGGGTCTCTCCCATATGTACCTGTTATTAAGCTTTGATTTTCTCCTGCTAATCTCTGTCTCATGTTAATTGAGTTGACCCTACAAGGGTAGGAGAAAATTTCTTCCTCCCCAACAATATATTTTTAAAAACATTTCAGAGGTTGCTCTTGGTGTTTATGATATACTTTTTAAAGTAATCTGAGTCCACCTTCAAATAACACTGTATCTGTTCGTGCATAATGCAAGTGCCTTATACCAGTGTTCCCCAATTCCTCTCTCTCAGCTCTTGTCACACTGCTGTATAATTCATTCCACTTAATCATATGCTTTAATTAGGGACATCCCAGCTGGTACAGTGCTAAAGAATCCTCCTGCCGATGCAGGAGTTGTGGGTTCGATCCCTGGGTCAGTAAGATCCCTGGAGGAGGAAATAGCAACCCACTCCAGTATTCTTGCCTGGAAAATCTCATAGACAGAGAAACCTGGCAGGCTACAGTCCGTGGGGTCACAAAGAGCCAGACACAACTGAACATGCACGCACATATGCTATAATTGATATAATAACATAATTGGGAAGCTTGGTGGCTCAGATGGTAAAGAATCTGCCTACAGTTCAGGAGACCTGGGTTCGATTCTTGGGTCAGTAAGATCCCCTGGGGAAAGGAATAGCTACCCACTCCAGTATTCTTCCCTGGAAAATTCCACAGACAGAGGAGCCTGATGGGGGCTATAGTTCATGGGGTCTCAAAGAGTCAGATACATCTGAGTGATTAAACAACAATATAAATAATGAAAAATGATTTGTTTTCATCTGTGATAAATTGATTTATTGGACAGTGACTGTAATATGCTAGAATTATATTAAATTATTGACACTGCTCCTCAAACATATATTAGGAAATAAACACCCAAATAAGAATTTAGCTTTGCATCAGCTATAAACTGGGTGTTGTAATTAGATTATTTTGAGGCAGACAGAAAGCTGTTATATTAATGTCTTAGTATGTTCTGTTATTGAGAAAATATTCACTCAGTTACACTTTTTAGTTATTTACGTGTACATTTTATAAGGGATATGGTCTATGTATAGTAAATAAATAACTTTATAAAAAAAATTCCCAAGATTTTATATTTGCACCTCTTATCTTACAATAAAAATAATAAATAACTTTTATGGTATTAAAAGGGCTTCCCTGGTGGCTCAGATGGTAAGGAATCCACCTGCAATGCTGGAGACCTGGGCTCGATCCCTTGGTTGGGAAGATCCCCTGGAGGAGGGCATGGCAACCCCTCCAGTAATCTTGCCTGGAGAACCTTCATGGACAGAGAAGCCTGGTGGGCTACAGTTCATGGGGTTGCAAACAGTCGGACATGACTGAGTGACTAAGAACATACACACACGGTATTAAAAAAAAAAAAAAAAGTGGTTCTGGTTCTCCTATAGAGGCATAACTTTATCCCTTCTGCCTACTCCTGTCTTAGTTGCAGTGTTCCCAGTTCAGTTCCTTGAAGCCCTTTTCCCCTTTGACTCAGCTCCTAACCACTACCCTTAGGTGAGACAGGAAAGAAGGAGACAGCTTAGGAGGAGACAGCCTCCTCTAGGAGGCTGAAGCATTCCATTTTCCCAGCTGGAATAAGGTTTCGGAATTGCAGTCTGGTCAAGTTCTCTCCCCTGACTATAGGCATTTGTAACAGAGAAGCTGTGAGAGTATTTCCAAATGGTCATGCTTACATTTCCCCTACCAGAGTCAGGAGGAAGTTTTCCTGGGATCCTCACTGTGAGAACGCAGAAACTTTCAAAGCTTGTAGAGGAAAGGTCCATAATCATGTGGGTCACGCCCCACAACTGTGGCCCCCTGGGTTTCTCAGTCTTATGCTAGCCCATATTCAGCCTCCAACGATTCATCAAAATTGCCACGTTAGTGTTCCCATCCATTTGGCTTTAGTAGATTTTATTCCAGGTGAACAGACCTTGGTTGCTCAATCTGGTATTTCTATCTCACCAGCTCTGGGGTGCTAGTTTGCCCTCCAACTTCAATTTACTGTCTGGCCCAAGAAAATCATTGATCTTCAGTCTGTTTGACATTTTCTTGTTACAAGAATGAAGATGACTTTTAAGTTTCTTAACATGTCAGAACTGAAATTGGACATCTCCATAATGTATGTTTTTTAGGAGTTTTGCATTTATCTTCATGAGAGAGATTTTCTCTTTTGATTTTGAGCTTATCAGTGTTTGGTATCAAAATTATCTTGGCCTTGAAGAAAAGAGCTGGAACTTTTCTCTCCCCTTTTTAAAAAAATCTCTTGGAAATTTGTATAAAATTGGATATTTCTTTCTTAAATGTTTGGAAAAATTAATTGTATTTGTGGAAGTATTTTTAATATTTGCTTTTTCTATATTTTTGGTGACGTTAAATTTCTCACTTGTTTCAAGAATGCTTATTGAAATATTTTTATGAAGATGGCCTAAAATTTTTCTCAGATAATCCTCAAATCTCTTTCATCTCATCGCTTGTGCCTGTTGACTGTCTTTTCTCATTCAAGCTGTGATTTTCCTGGTCCTCTGTGAAGGGTAGCAGTATGTGCCACTCCCAAATATGCCTCTTTGGCGTAGGATTATTCTGAGCTGATTATTTTTGAGAAAAAGCAGACACAGGAGAAGATCTAAAAAGAGTAGAATCTACCATTTTGTAAAGGAAATTTATATTTATGATGGAAATCTCCAGTTTTAAATGTGTTGCACTGTCGGTACCAGGAAGCAAAAGATGACTCTAAATCACAAGAAACTCTTCTCCAGGAAGAAGATGCCAGACTTAAGTCTGCATGACAACCTCACTGTATTTTCCTGGTCAGCTCCCATACTCGGCCATCCCCCAACATGGCCATCCCCCACAATATTTTGCTTTAACTGAAGATGGTATTAAGCGGGTATCTTGGGGTGTTTCTGAGATATTTCTCAGTTATATTAGTATCTCCCATTTTTACATGAGGTATGCATGTGCGTGTGGCAAGTCACTTCAGTCGTATACAACTCTTTTCAACCATAGGGACTGTAGCCCAAGAGACTCCTCTGTGCATGGGATTCTCCAGGCAAGAATACTGAAGTGGGTTGCTGTACCCTCCTCCAGGAGATCTTCCTGACCCAGGGATCAAACCTGTGTTTTTTACATCTTCTGCACTGGCAGGTGGGTTCTTTACCACTAGGACCACCTGGGAAGCCCCTACATGAGGTATACATGTTAATAAATCTCTGTGTGTTTTTCTCTTGTTGATCTTTCTTTTATTAAGGAGGATAAGGTGAGCAGGTCTCACCCAAGAACCTAGAATGGTAGAGGGAAAATTTTTTCCCTCCTCCACATCAGTAAGATGAGTGATTTCAATTACATTCTGGACATTCTGTGCTATGCTGGAAGACCCTTGTCCTCTACATAGGTCCTGGCCTACTTTTCTGGACTGTGGCTTCCACAACAGTCTAGTTTTCAAAGCTAGTTACTTCATATACCTGGTACCACTGAACTCATGCTCAATCCCTGATGGTTGCCCCTCATGAGGAGCTGAGGATGGGAAATACTTTATCTATGCTGCCTGCACATCCCAGATAGGCTCCCTTTCAAATTCCTGCTCATGTAGCCTGTGAAGGAAAGGGCCACCAACCTGGACCACCGTTGGTGCTGTCTCTTATACACATCTAGATGTGTATAAGAGACAGCCTCTAGGAGGCTGAAGCATTCCATTTTCCCAGCTGGAATAAGGTTTCGGAATTGCAGTCTGGTCAAGTTCGCTCCCCTGACTATAGGCATTTGTAACAGAGAAGCTGTGAGAGTATTTCCAAATGGTCATGCTTACATTTCCCCTACCAGAGTCAGGAGGAAGTTTTCCTGGGATCCTCACTGTGAGAACCCAGAAACTTTCAAAGCTTGTAGAGGAAAGGTCCATAATCATGTGGGTCACGCCCCACAACTGTGGCCCCCTGGGTTTCTCAGTCTTATGCTAGCCCATATTCAGCCTCCAACGATTCATCAAAATTGCCACGTTAGTGTTCCCATCCATTTGGCTTTAGTAGATTTTATTCCAGCTGAACAGACCTTGGTTGCTCAATCTGGTATTTCTATCTCACCAGCTCTGGGGTGCTAGTTTGCCCTCCAACTTCAATTTACTGTCTGGCCCAAGAAAATCATTGATCTTCAGTCTGTTTGACATTTTCTTGTTACAAGAATGAAGATGACTTTTAAGTTTCTTAACATGTCAGAACTGAAATTGGACATCTCCATAATGTATATTTTTTAGGAGTTTTGCATTTATCTTCATGAGAGAGATTTTCTCTTTTGATTTTGAGCTTATCAGTGTTCGGTATCAAAATTATCTTGGCCTTGA
>SJYX01022395.1:188468-219521 GCA_006410675.1 Oreotragus oreotragus
CGGCGGGGGTGGGGGGTGAGGGTATGGTGGAGTGTATCAACATATACGTGGTCTGAATCTAGGGCCCAAGAACTGAGCTAATATTCTGTCTGGGATTTTTGATATTGGTCATGACAAACAACAACTGACAAGATACTTCTTCCTCATTCCCCATCTTCCAAAGCGACCTTCTTTCTCAGTTAGAGATTATTATCCTCTGCCTCCCAGCATCAGTCTTCATCTAATCGTCAAAAAAAGCGTTCTAAAATCTTTTCGTAAACTCTCTGTACTAGAGAATCAGCTACTTTGGAGAGTCACACTAAAATCTCCATAATATCTATGAAGTATATGCCTCTTGCTGGTCACAAAGATGGAAATAATAAAGAGCCCAATCCCTCCACCCCTGCCACAAGTGCCCACAAGCCTGCTCTGGAACATTTTAGCTCCATTTGGAGCTTTGTGTGAAAAGGACCCCTGCCCAACAGCTCCCCCATCTCACAAAAATCCTGACTAGTGAAAAAGAAAAGCAGAGGTCCGGAAGGGAAGCCATTACCCCAGATAGAGACACTTTTATAAAAAGATCACTGATTGCTTACTCACTTCAATACAAGACTGTAAAAAAGACATTTGTAATTTCCAGGCACTAAGGTACTGAGGGAGCAGAGTGCTTCCCCCAGGGACTGTGCAGTCTCATTTCTTCCTGAATGCATAATATTAATGGGGAAAAGACAGAACCTTAATTTTAAATTTTGTGTGTGTGCATGGTCAGTTATGTCTGACTCTGAGATCCCATGAGCTGTAGCCCACCAGGCTCCTCTATCCATGGAATTTTCCAGGCAAGAATGCCATTTCCTACTCCAGGGGATCTTCCAGACCCAGGGACATCTCCTGTGAGTCAATGGTTTTATTTATAAAGTTATATACAGAGAGGATGTATTACATTCTCTTTATACAAATGCTAGTATATTTGCATACTGTTCTGAGCTGCTTTTTATATTATCACTGTATCCTGGAGATTATTCCTTGGCATCATTTATGGATTGGTTCTATTCTATGGAAGAAGGTAGAATTGCAATTTTCTTTTGTAACATTGCTGGTCAAATCTGTTCCCTGTAAATGGACATTTGGGTGATTTTTTTGTATTTTTGCTATTGTAAATATTGCTGGAGGATGTGCAAAATATCTCATGTGCAAATGTCTGTAGGATAATTGGTAACAGTAGAATTATATTATTAGTAGTATATTTATATTTTTCGATCTTTACCCCTTCTTTGATTGAAAGTATCATAAATACAGAAGAAAAAAATTGCTTTTAGACAAGCTGAGCTATTATCCTTGTTAAAGAAGCTCTACATTCTAGAGTACAAGAAATCCTTTATGTGCTAAACAGTAGGAAAGTTAGATTAGATATGTAACAAATTGTTCTTTTAAAATAAGAGCAAATTTTTGAAACTATACTCGATTTTATTTGGATCATATTTACAATTATTTATTTTTTATTTCTCTGTTACAAATCTTCTAGTTAAATTTTTTCAAATGAATGACACTCTGTATGTGTTGGCTTTCCAAAGCTTCTCTTACCAAACATTTGCTGTTTTCTTTCATTCTGAGATGTACATTAAGCTGTTATGTGGGTTTATATGAAGATGGCTTGGTCTTCAGAAAACTTAACTCAGGAGGTTGTAAAACTCTTAACATGTTTCAGTAATTAATAATTCCAAATTGGAAATTAATCTCGCTCAGACTTTCAAGAAGTTCTTCGTATCATGGAAATAAATTCAAAATCAACCTTTTCTTCATGTCCACCTGCCATCTTTATAAAAGTCAAAACCATATGTGCTTGGTCTTTGAAGTACAATTTTGTCCTCTAATGATATCCTTCACATAACAGCATTATTTCTCTAGCCCTAACTTCCCATTTCCCAGCTAGAGCAAAATCCAGCAGAATGACAAATGCGTGGGCAGATGGGTGATGCCGAGAAAACAAATGACCACAGCCTATGAAGTTATGAACACGAAAAATGTCAACAGAAAGTGTCCAGATAAAATGGCATGCAAAATGAGCCAATATGGGCTAAATATTTAGGGCAATTTCTGGTTTGAATTACAAAGTCATTTTTTCCTAGCCAAAATGTTTTTTGAAACAGAGGATCTATTGTTTATTTGTTTAAAATATATGTCATAGCCTTTCACTAGGTAATTGTGATTAATGTGTGCTGATTCACTTAGTTCTACAATCAATGAAACTTATTTTTGTGAGTGAAATATAAGTTTCTGAACTGAACAAGTACAAATTTTAATTCACACATCACATAGTCTTAACCATCATCTTATTACTAAAACTTTTGTGCGAAGTAAGTGTTTATCTCATTTTAACTTAGAAATACCAAAAATAGAAAACTTTTATCCTGTTGGTATCAGATGATGGAAAGTTTAAGATGCAAAGTAGAGTCATACAGAGCACAGGATGTGCCCTAGTCTCCAGGAAAAAAAAAAAATCGAGTCAAATAAAAAGGAGGCCATTTTGAGGGATTAATGATGTAGCTCTTGGATAGGTAAATGTAAAAAACATATGGAAAAGAAAATCAAAAGGAAAGCTGCTCAATTTTTCAATCACATGTCACAAAGGTAAGCCCAGAATGCTTTAAAGCCTATCAGTTATGGTGCCTCATTTTCTGCATACCAACCCTTATAATCTTGTCATTCATGAATCCTGAAAACATTTTTGAAAGACTGAAATGTGCAATTTCATTCTTTGCTCGTTATTCCCTCTGTGTTCAAAGTATTGCATCTGCCCTTGTAAGAAAACTTCACACAAAAAATATTCTTTTAATCAAATATACTGTATATTCCTTGGGTTTCAAAATTCTTAAGCAGTCAGACACTGTGAGAAAATTGCTTCTTGAAAACTTTGAAAAATCTATGTAGTAACTCTTGGATGGAAAGAGCTGGCCTACAGCACCTCACCTGGAGTGCCAAAGCACAATATTGTTGCACACACATGCAAGAGTTTTGCCCAAGAAGCTGCAGAGGGGTAGTACCTGGGGTAGGTAGACTCTGGACCAACTTCCTCCACCCAACAATATGCTCCTCCATTCAGGACTCTTTAATGGGGACTGTCCAGCAGAGCAGAATGTGATGTCACAGCCCTATCTCGCCCCAGCAGGTAGGGCACAGAGAGTCACTTTCACACTTGCTGTTCCAACTCAATGTGTACAGCCCACTCACTGAAGTGTTTGAGGATGATGAAAATATGCTGTACTATCTTAATCACAGAAGAGGTCCATGGGTATATACAACTGTCAAAACTGAAAAGTTCATCCTTGAGATTGATGCAATCGACGTACGTGCTATTCCTCACATTTTTTGAGGCTCTCTTGTTAGGTACATGGACATTAAGACTTCCTATAGCTTCTTGAAAAAATTGACTCCAATTGATTATTTAATGCCCCTGTTTATCCTTGATAAATTTCCTTGCTCTGAAGTCCTCTCTGTTTGAAATTAACATAATTACTCCAACTGTTTTTAGTTGTGTTATCATGATGTATCTTTCTCCATCCTTTTATTTTTAATCTATAAGTATCTTATTTTTGTAGAAAACATATATCTGGGTACAAACTCTGATCCACTCTGACAATCTCTGTGTTTTAATTGGTGTTTTAGACCATTGATATCAAAGTTATTTTTGATACAGTTAAATTAATATCTACCATATGTGTCACTATTTTCTATTCACTGCCCTTGTTCTTTCTTCCTATATTGTCCTCTTCTCTTTTTCTGCCTTTTGTGATTTTCACTGAACATTTTATGTAATTCCATTTTCTTTCTTCTCTTAGTTCGTCAATTATACTTTTTTCTTAATTTTTTCAGTTGCTGTAGACTTTGCAGTATATATTTAAAACTAATCCATGTGTGCTTTCAAATAACCCTAGCTAGCTTCACATGTAGGCAAATACTTTACAATAACAAAGTATTACTAATTCTTTTCTTTTGTATCATTGCTATTATTACTTCACTTATACATAAGCATATTTAATATAATTGAATGTCTCTGCTGTCACTCGGAGAAGGCAATGGCACCCCACTCCAGTACTCTTGCCTGGAAAATCCCATGGACAAAGGAGCCTGGTGGGCTGCAGTCCATGGGGTCGCGAAGAGTCAGACATGACTGAGCGACTTCCCTTTCACTTTTCACTTTCCTGCATTGGAGAAGGAAATGGCACCCCACTCCAGTGTTCTTGCCTGGAGAATCCCAGGGACACGGGAGCCTGGTGGGCTGCCATCTATGGGGTCAGGCAGAGTCGGACATGACTGAAGCGACTTAGCAGCAGCAGCAGCAGCTGTCACGCTTCGGTCAAATTGTTGTCTGTTGGATCAGTTACGAATAAGATAAAGTAACAATTTTTATTTTCCCTTCACTATTTCTTCTCTGGTATCCTTCCTTTCTTTATGTAGATCTGGGTTTCTGACCTATATCACTTCCTTCCTCTCTAAGAAGTTTTAACATTTCTAATAAGACAGACCTATTCTTAAGGGAGCAGATTCCCTTAACTTTTGTTTGTTTGAGAAACTCTCTATTTTTTCTTTATTTTTGAAGGATAATTTGCAGGATATAGAATTCTAGGCTTGTGAGTTTTTTCTCTCAACCCTTTAAATATTTCATCCCACTCTCTTATTTGCATGCTTTCTAGGGAGAAGTCAGGTATAATATCTCAGCTCCTTTGCAGGTACAGTTTTGTTTTCCTTTGATTTCTTTTAGATTTTTTTTCTTGATCTTTCATTTTTTGCAGGTTGAATATGATATGCCTCGATGTCATTTTGTTTTGCTTTGTTTATCATTATCCTACTTGATTTTTTGGGCTTCCTAGGTCTGTGTTTTGGCATCTGATATTAATTAGGGGACATTTTCAGTCATCATTGTTTTAAATATTTCTTTCTTTCCCTTTCTCTCTTCTCCTCCTAGAATCCCCATCATGTGGTATTTATGTTATACCTTTTGTAGTTGCCCCATAGCTCTTGGATATTCTTTCCTTTTTTGTTTCTCCCAGTCTTATTTCATTTGTTGTCTTCAGTTTTAAAAGTTTCTTTTGATATATCCTCAAACTCAGAGATTCTTTCCTCAACTGTGCCTGTTCCACTAATGAGCTCTTCAAAAGCATTCTTCATTTCATTTACAGTGTTTCTGAACATCTCTTTTTGATTCTTAGAATTTCCATTTCTCTGCTTGTGTGTGTGTGTATATGTGTGTGCTCAGTTGCTCAATTGTATCCAATTCTTTGTAGCCCCATGGACTGCAGCTTGCCAGGCTCCTCCATCCATGGGATTCTCCAAGCAAGAATACTGTACTGGGTTGCCATGCGCTCCTCCAGGGTATCGTCCCACCCAGGGACTGAGCCAGCATCTCTTACGTCTCCTGCATCGACAGGCAGGTGCTTTACCACTGGTGCCACCTTTGTTACATGACCTATTTTTTCTTGCATGCTGTCCACTTTTGCTATTAAATTCCTTAGCCTATTAATCATAGTTTTTTTTTCAAATACTGGAGTCTGATCATTTCAACATTCAGTGTCATATCTGACTCTGATTCTGATGCTAGGCTGCCTCTTCAGACTGTGGTTTTTGCTTTTTAGTATGCCTCGTACTTTTTTCTAGTGAGTGGAACAGTAAAAAGTGGAACTCAGTAAAAAGAACTAAAGTAAATAGGTCATTAATGATGTGATGGTAAGGGAGAGAAAGCATTCTACAGTCCTATGATTTGAAGCATTCTCCCGTCCCGTGGCTCTCTTTTAAGAGCCTGTGTTTCTAGCCTGCGAACTTCACAGTATTTCTCAATCTTCTAGACATCATTATCCTTTTAAGTAGGACTGGATGAATAGAGGAGAATGGAATTTCAATATTAGCTTAAAATCAATACACTAAAATCTGAAATCATCCTCTCCACCTTAAGACTAACTCTTTCTTCTGATAATTAATTGCCACACAGTCCTAGTTACTGGAAATTTAAAACTGGAAAGCAGTTTATCCTTCTTTCTTGTTTCTTTTAATCCTCAGTAAAACTGCTTCCCATCTGGTTCTTTTCTATTGCTGTTCTAGGCAAGTTCTAGGCAAGCAAGTCGGACAGTGACTACAACATGCTTTCCTCCAGCAGTCCTCAAGTTTGGTATTCCTAGGGATTTTATCACCTGGGAAGACTTAGAAATAATGATTCTTAATACCACCCACAAAGAGCCTCATTTAGTAAGTTTAGAGTAGCCTCAGCATGGGCTTCCCAGATGGCATTAGTGGTAAAGATACTGTCTGTCTAATGCATGAGACATAAGAGACGTGGTTTCGATCCTTGGGTTGAGAAGATGCCCTGGAGGAGGATGCGGCAACCCACTCCAGCATTTTTGGCTGGAGAATATCATTCACAGAGGAGACGGGTGGGCTAAAGAGTTGACATGACTGAAGTGACTTAACGCACATATAGCGTCAGCACAAGAATTTTTTTTAAGCTCCTTAGATGATTCTAATGAATTGAGAACTATACCTTTACTCTATTTTATCTCCACCCTTCTCAACTAGTTTTCTTTGCTGAAAAAATCCTCATTTGTCACCTCTGCCTGTCTAGATTTTGACTATTCTTAAAGACTTTGCCTAAGTTCTACCACTTAAATAGTACTCCATTTAGTACCCTGCTTCATAGTTGTCTCCTAACATGAATTTCTTTATCTTTCCAGCCAGATTATGTACTCTTAAAGAACAAGCAGCAAAATTTGAGCTTGTTATCTTTCTCACAGTGTCTAATATATTAATAATGTTTAGAAATAATGATTCTTAATACCACCCACAAAGAGCCTCATTTAGTAAGTTTAGAGTAGCCTCAGCATGGGCTTCCCAGATGGCATTAGTGGTAAAGATACTGTCTGTCTAATGCAGGAGACATAAGAGACGTGGTTTCGATCCTTGGGTTGAGAAGATGCCCTGGAGGAGGATGCGGCAACCCACTCCAGCATTTTTGGCTGGAGAATATCATTCACAGAGGAGACGGGTGGGCTAAAGAGTTGACATGACTGAAGTGACTTAACGCACATATAGCGTCAGCACAAGAATTTTTTTTAAGCTCCTTAGATGATTCTAATGAATTGAGAACTATATCTTTACTCTATTTTATCTCCACCCTTCTCAACTAGTTTTCTTTGCTGAAAAAATCCTCATTTGTCACCTCTGCCTGTCTAGATTTTGACTATTCTTAAAGACTTTGCCTAAGTTCTACCACTTAAATAGTACTCCATTTAGTACCCTGCTTCATAGTTGTCTCCTAACATGAATTTCTTTATCTTTCCAGCCAGATTATGTACTCTTAAAGAACAAGCAGCAAAATTTGAGCTTGTTATCTTTCTCACAGTGTCTAATATATTAATAATGATGATGATGTATCCAGTAATACAGAAGGAAAAAATATACATACACCACATGGGATGAAAAAATATAGTGTTCCTTGGGCCTACAGTAGCATTTCTAAACTTTATTGATTTCTAAATTATGTGGTTGTACAAATAATGGCTGATTCATATTATAAAGCATTGCAAGACTAGTACTAACATCTTAATATTAAATATTATAATAATTTCAATTATTTTTTAAAGTTATAATATAACATTTCCTAAACAAACATAAACAGTTGCACTTTGGGTACATTCTCAGCCCTTAATTAAATGGTACATTGGCAAATGTGCTTTTTGTTCTTATTAAAGTAAATTAACAAGATGCTTTTAAGATCTAAGAGCACAAAATTTCAAAATTGCTAATGAAAAAAGTATGCAAACAAATATCTAGAAATAATCTGAATTGCATTTTAGGATGATGCAACTTACCATTACAATTAAATGAATCCTTTGTTTACAACTGCTATTCATATATATTTACATTTGCGTGATCATAGCTCATACAAAGAATTTTTATTCTTCTTCAGTTATTCATTGATATGTAGCATAAAAAAATAAACAAATGAACTCTTTGTATATTTTTTCAAAAAATGACAATTTAGAAGCTGAGTAATTTTTGAAAGAATATTTCAGATTTCACCTTAAGATATATAAAAAGTCAGTACTTAATATAAATACTAATAAAACTCATTTTATTTAACTCTTGGATAAGGAATATTGCCAAAAAATTTTAAAGCATAGAATATTTTTCTATTTCTAACAGAGCAAAGCTTAAGTCTTAAGTCACACTCTAACCACAGATGGGACAAAATTTTTTAAATTTATATGCATATCTAGATGATCCTTCATATATTTAATATTAAGAAATATTGACATATCTCAAACATTCATTTAATAAACAATAATAGAGACTTCAAATGCTTAACAAAAAGCTGAACAAGATATTTTAAGTTATGCAAAAATGTTATCACACATAATCACAGGGTTTAGAAGAATAACACCTAGGAAGAGAAATAATATTTTCAAAATATCCAAGTATCTGTAGTACAGAGAAATTTGATAAATATCATGAGAAAAATATGCTTAAATTATATAGTATCTTAAAGTTAAGACAGATTGCTTTTAATTAAGTGTATCAAATAGCTGAATATCAAAAACCCTGGATCCCAACTCCTGATGCAATAAAAAGCTAGTATATTTCATTTCAGTTCAGTTCAGTTCAGTCGCTCAGTTGTGTCCAACTCTTTGCAACGAACCCATGAATCGCAGCACGCCAGGCCTCCCTGTCCATCACCAACTCCCAGAGTTCACACAGACTCACATCCATCAAGTCAGTGATGCCATCCAGCCATCTCATCCTCTGTCGTCCCCTTCTCCTCCTGCCCCCAATCCCTCCCAGCATCAGAGTCTTTTCCAATGAGTCAGCTCTTCACATGAGGTGGCGAAAGTACTGGACTTTCAGCTTTAGCATCATTCCTTCCAAAGAAATCCCAGGGCCAATCTCCTTCAGAATGGACTGGTTGGATCTCCTTGCAGTCCAAGGGACTCTCAAGAGTCGTCTCCAACACCACAGTTCAAAAGTATCAATTCTTCGGCGCTGTTTTCTTCACAGTACAACTCTCACATCCATACATGACCACAAGAAAAACCATAGCCTGACTAGACGAACCTTTGTTGGCAAAGTAATATCTCTGCTTTTGAATATGCTATCTAGGTTGGCCATAATTTTTCTTCCAAGGAGTAAGCGTCTTTTAATTTCATGGCTGCAGTCACCATCTGCAGTGATTTTGGAGCCCAAAAAAATAAAGTCTGACACTGTTTCCACTGTTTCCCCACCTATTTTCCATGACGTGATGGGACCGGATGCCATGATGCTCGTTTTTTGAATAGTCTGCCTGCAACTGGCTGGGCACACCTGTTAACAGTGGGCTGGGGCCAGAGCAGACGCAGGATGTCTGTCGGTGGTATCCACTAGCCAAAGCAGATACACGGTCCCACCTCTCTGCTAGAGGGTGACGTCAGAGAGGAGCAGCTATCAGGNTCATCTGCATATCTGAGATTATTGATATTTCTCCCGGCAATCTTGATTCCAGCTTGTGCTTCTTCCAGCCCAGCGTTTCTCATGATGTACTCTGCATATAAGTTTAATAAGCAGGGTGACAATATACAGCCTTGACGTACTCCTTTTCCTATTTGGAACCAGTCTGTTGTTCCATATCCAGGTCTGTTTCATTTAAAATGTAGCAAATTCTGCCTTGTTCATAGTCTGCATTTATCAGCTAAATATTTTCTCTAATATGTCCCTATCTTTGGTATAGAGATGTGATAATAAATAGTTTGTCAGTTGTCTTAATCATGTCTTAAACCCTCATAAGCCATTGGGCTTAATCCAATGGCAATGTATTTTTCATTCATAAGAAGAAAAAGGATGTTCCCAGTCAGTGGGAGATAGTTCCGATGTTTAATTGTCTTTCATTTGTAACTCTGTTATTTTGAACATGGTCATGCTGGGAGCTACCTCCATTCCAAACAGCCAGAGAGGGAAGGAACTGGGAAGTTTACCTATAGGAGGTTCTTAAGAGCAAATCTGTAAGGTTCATCATTTGTGTATTAGCTAAAACTCAGTCACATGATAACACCAAATTAGACTGCAAGCCATCTGTGCCACTATTTTGGTAAATATTTATGGGTCCAGTAAGAGCATGGCTTATTAAGATTTATGGTTTTTTCTTGACACAAGCTTGTTTCATAGAACTGAGCTTTTAATTATTGGTATATCCATTGCTACCCCCTCCTCCTGAACTGTTCTAAGAAAGCTCACTGTCTTGAAGAAGTATTGCTACTGTTACTCTTCTATGACTGTAACCATCCTTTTCTGGACTCCAGATTTTAGTGTTTATTAGAGATGCTCTGTTCTCTCCCATTCTTCAGTGTCACAGCATCTTCACCAGTCACTCAGTTAGTGTCTGTGTGCTGACAACTACTGGGAACAGAAGTTTTAAAGAATTTCAATGGCTCTTCATGAACTTCATTAGTTAGCTATGGTCTGGACCTACCTGATCCTGCTAGTCTAATTGTGCTGGTCTTTAAAATTCAAATACATTTTTAGTTCTTCCCCAAAAAAGTTACTTTGCTAGTTCCTAAAGAAAGAGAATCAGCAATAGCATTCACCTCCGGTGAAGGCAATGGCACCCCACTCCAGTACTCTTGCCTGGAAAATCCCATGGGGTCACTAAGAGTCAGACATGACTGAGCGACTTCACCTTCACTTTTCACCTTCATGCATTGGAGAAGGAAATGGCAACCCACTCCAGTGTTCTTGCCTGGAGCATTCCAGGGATGGGGGAGCCTGGTGGGCTGCTGTCTATGGGGTCGCACAGAGTTGGACACGACTGAAGTGACTTAGCAGCAGCAGCAGCCAGGAGCTTAGCTTCCAAACTTTTTAAGGTAATGCTTCCTGAGCTCCACTTCAAGGGCTTGGAGAAAAATACATTGAAAACTGTCTATTTTGGCCAAGGTACGAAAATCATGCTCTCATACAGGAGCTTTTTCTATAAGAGAATGCATTTTTCAGCTACTTTTCAGTTACTCTTTGAACTGTTAGCAGTTTAACATGGAAATGTTAAACATCCTTTTACATGTGCATGTGCAATATTAGAATTTAGAAGTATTTTGTTAATTAGAATAATATTGTTTCCACATATTCAGTGGTAGAATAGGCCTGAAAGCAAATGTCTCTTAATCCAATTAGCTGTGACCCTTATAAATGGTGGGGAGATCAAAGTGACTCAAATGTGTATGTCTTTGTAGAATGTAAGTGCCACATTTGATCTGTTGGATCAAAAGAATATTTTCACCTTACTTCTGACATTTCTTCCTGTAGAAAGAGCCTCAGTTACAAGTTTAGCATCATTTTAGTTATTAATCTGAATTTTAAACATTGAACTCATTCATTAAAATCCAGAATTAAATTGAGAATATAAAGAAAGAAATGGCATTTTATAGCAAGCACAATATTTCTAAATTTTACAATAATAATCCAGCTTATTCCCATTGCATATGCTAATAGTCGATTCTGTCTATTTTGGCCAAGGTACGAAAATCATGCTCTCATACAGGAGCTTTTTCTATAAGAGAATGCATTTTTCAGCTACTTTTCAGTTACTCTTTGAACTGTTAGCAGTTTAACATGGAAATGTTAAACATCCTTTTACATGTGCATGTGCAATATTAGAATTTAGAAGTATTTTGTTAATTAGAATAATATTGTTTCCACATATTCAGTGGTAGAATAGGCCTGAAAGCAAATGTCTCTTAATCCAATCAGCTGTGACCCTTATAAATGGTGGGGAGATCAAAGTGACTCAAATGTGTATGTCTTTGTAGAATGTAAGTGCCACATTTGATCTGTTGGATCAAAAGAATATTTTCACCTTACTTCTGACATTTCTTCCTGTAGAAAGAGCCTCAGTTACAAGTTTAGCATCATTTTAGTTATTAATCTGAATTTTAAACATTGAACTCATTCATTAAAATCCAGAATTAAATTGAGAATATAAAGAAAGAAATGGCATTTTATAGCAAGCACAATATTTCTAAATTTTACAATAATAATCCAGCTTATTCCCATTGCATATGCTAATAGTCGATGTTGATATTTACCTTGAAATTTAAAATTTCATTTATGGTCATCCATGTATTATCTGCACACCCACACATGATGCTATTTTCAGAATTGGCAGGTCATAGTAGCTTTATATAAATTGTTCCTTCAGTTCAGTTCAGTTCAGTCTCTCAGTCGTGTCTGACTCTTTGCGACCCCATGAATCGCAGCACACCAGGCCTCCCTGTCCATCACCAACTCCCGGAGTTCACTCAGATTCACATCCCTCGAGTCAGTGATGCCATCCAGCCATCTCATCTTCTGTCGTCCCCTTCTCCTCCTGCCCCCAATTCCTCCCAGCATCAGAGTCTTTTCCAATGAGTCAACTCTTCGCATGAGGTGGCCAAAGTACTGGAGTTTCAGCTTTAGCATCATTCCTTCCAAAGAAATCCCAGGGCTGATCTCCTTCAGAATGGACTGGTTGGATCTCCTTGCAGTCCAAGGGACTCTCAAGAGTCTTCTCCAGCACCACAGTTCAAAAGCATCAATTCTTCAGAGCTCAGCCTTCTTCACAGTCCAACTCTCACATCCATACATGACTACTGGAAATACCATAGCCTTGACTAGACAGACCTTAGTTGGCAAAGTAATGTCTCTGCTTTTGAATATGCTCTCTAGGTTGATCATAGCTTTCCTTCCAAGGAGCAAGCGTCTTTTAATTTCCTTAGTCACATTCAAACTATACCTGAAATATGTCAATTTCTTTTAATGACAAAACTTCCTGGTACCATCCATCAGACACATTGCTGGTTTGCAATAGTGTTTAACCATTAACAAAAACAAAAAAAATAGCTTCAGACAAAGATTCTGTCCAGTTAATATGTCACACCTCTCAAAGTTAAAGGCACGTTTATAACTTAAAAGCACAATCATTGGTTGTTGGTTACTTCCAGTTTGTTCAATTCATATCCTTACTTCATATAGACATTGACTATCACAATTCTTTTCATTCTCTGCAGCTTGGTATCATCTGAAAATTTCACATTCCAGTCTCCAAGTTTGATTAAAAAAAAAAACATTAAATATTAAGACTTCTAGGTCTGACCTTTGTAGCTTAGTAGTTTTAGTATAAGATAAAGGCCTTCAGATAACTACCAATCGTAGGATACACTGAATTATATTTTCAAGCATCTTCATTAAGGTATAATTGCACATGAATTACATACTTTGATGTTTAACATATGTATGAAATCACCACTAAAATGAAGAGGATAAGCATATTCACTGATCCTAAAAGTTTCCTCACACCATTTATAATCCCTCCACACTTCCCTGTCTCCCTTCTGAAGGAGCCACTACTCTGTTGTCCGTCAATGACAATGACGCTGAGTATTTTTTTAATTATAAAAAAAATTCTTTCAAAAGCTTTGATCATTCATTATTTTGTTTCAAATGCAATTAAAACTTAAGATACATCGTTAATTTTCCTAAGTGACATTCCAGATCTCATCAAAAAATCAAATACCTAAAGGATAGCCCATAAATACAAAACACTAAAAGCTGAAATATAAACAGTAATCTCTTTGACAAGCAGACTTCCCTGGTGGCTCAAAAGGTAAAGAATCTGCCCGAAATGAGGAAGACCAGGGTCTGATCCCTGTATCAGAAAGATCCCCTGGAAAAGTAAATGGCAACCCACTCCAGTATTCTTGCCTGGAGAGTTCTGCAGTCCGTGGGATCACAAAAAACCAGACACAACTGTGTGAATAACACACACACACATGCCTCTCACAAAACTGTCCAAAGTAGAGTGAAAAGCTTTGGATACCAATCTAAGGTTGGGATAGATCATTTTTATCTCTTAACTATGTTTCATCCCCCAAATTAATGAGTGTAAATATTACTTTTAAACTTCCTAGGAAGGAAAAGTTTTTTCCCAGCTAATTAACCTACCAGTTAGTAATCTGGTTTTATATTTAATGCTAAAAATCATTGGTTTCCTCTTCTGTAAGACATTATCTTAACAACATTAATTTATTTTATATAATTTTTCATTATAAAAACAGAACTCATTATGGAAAATCTAGAATAGGATGTAAAAAAAAAAAGAAAGAAAAGTTAAGTTACTCATGTACTCCTGATCTAGAAACAACACTCTTAATATCTGGGTAGGTTGCTTTTCTTTTGCTCAGATTTTTATGTTTGGGTTCTAACATGAATTCCATACTACATGACTCTGTCTTAATAGGAAATAAAATTAATTTTATTGACTTATTTTTTATAAGTTATAAATATGGGAATTAGCTTTAAATTTTCTAATATTTGCTATTTATAAGTCCTGTATGTATTTCTTTTCTCATTTTCTACAGTTTTTTCAAAGACACTCCTTATAAGAGAAGCAACAATTCTAGACATTTCCTTTAGAAACTTGCAGAATACCGAATAAATGTACTATTTTGAACACATCTGTGGTGGTCATTAGTGCTGTTCCCCAAATAATTCTGGATCTTTCTCTTTGGGAAAAATGGTTAGATTGCACTTCCTGGATCCCTTGTCATTAAATGAGAACCACATAACTACATCTGATCAATAAGTTGTGAACAAAGTGATACATATCCTTTCTCGTCCAAGCTATTAAATTATTTATGTAAGGCCTTCCAGAGTTTCTTCCCCCCACTACTGGAACTGACAGTGTTTCTGATATTGCTGTTCTGCCAGCCTGAGTCCCAAAAAGACACTTGGAAAAGAGTTAATAATCAATGCACAATGGAACTGCTGCTTGAGTAAGAAACAGTTTGCTTTTTTTTTTGTAATTGAAAAAGGATTGTGGTCTGATTACAGAAGCATATCCTAAATTACTTCTCATCTATCTTTCTAGTTTTTATTGCACTAATTCCTAGTTTATTAGAGTTTGACTCTTCCCATTAGTAATAATCTTCTGAATGCAGCCAGCTTTCTTATAAAGATCTTAAAATAACTATGACTGCTGTTATATAATAGGCATTCCAGAAAAAAACCTGTAGTTATTTCTGATGGCTTTACACTTCATGATAAAAAAAGAGAGTAAAAGTTGGAGTCAGGGGCATCCATAGGGCATATAAATAATTATTGTGGCATCCTTATATTTAGAAAAATAAATAATATGAGGTGAGGTATTGTGACATGGATGAAGATTCAGAATAGTGGGTAGAGAAAAGATGTATCTATACAGTTTCCCAATCAGTGCACATGTAAATCCTTTTATTCTGAGTGGAATGAGTGGATCTCTCAAGATCAGCACGTCAGTGCCACCTGGCAGTCCATTCTTTTGAAACCTCATGAAAAAAATTCCATGGGCCTGGCCTTGGGATCCCTGAGGACTGCTTACTCATGAGTCTTAGAGCTCCTCCAGGTGAAGAATAGGGGAGTATTAGCTATTAGAGAGCAGCATCAAGGAAAGAAACAAGAAACAGGAAAGAAGTTCAGGAAATGGGTCCTGGCCTAGGCTCAGAGTGTCCTCTCCCCTCCCAGACAGACTCTCAGTTCTGGCCAGTCCCATCACATCTGGTAGAGAAAAGATGTATCTATACAGTTTCCCAATCAGTGCACATGTAAATCCTTTTATTCTGAGTGGAATGAGTGGATCTCTCAAGATCAGCACGTCAGTGCCACCTGGCAGTCCATTCTTTTGAAACCTCATGAAAAAAATTCCATGGGCCTGGCCTTGGGATCCCTGAGGACTGCTTACTCATGAGTCTTAGAGCTCCTCCAGGTGAAGAATAGGGGAGTATTAGCTATTAGAGAGCAGCATCAAGGAAAGAAACAAGAAACAGGAAAGAAGTTCAGGAAATGGGTCCTGGCCTAGGCTCAGAGTGTCCTCTCCCCTCCCAGACAGACTCTCAGTTCTGGCCAGTCCCACGGGAAGACTTTGAGCCTTTTGAGGATGGCACTCAACCTACCCTTGTGGGCCCACCAGATGAAGAGAGTAACATGTCTATGTTTTCAGAAGACTTTCTAAGAAGGGAAACCTACCCCAAAATTATAACATGGCAAGTGCCCCTTTAGAGATAAAGTTAAACTGCTTGGTCATGAAAAGTCAACATCTACAGCTTTGACAGAGTTCCTACCAAAACATATAAACACACCATGCCCTCTAATAGACACTTGTATTGATATTTTCAAGATGCTTCCTGAGGGCACACTAGAGCTAGAAGGTTAAAGATACAATAATTCTTCTCCTACCACTGTCCATTCAATCACATGGACTGGCGCCATTGTTTTCAGACTTTATTGTGCGTAAGAATCACCCTCAGAATAACTGGTATTCAAGCCCAGGCAACTCAATAGCTGAGAAACACTTTATATAGTTTCCAGGGATCACAGTTTGAGAAACCAAGGAGCTGGAGATGACTCAGGAGCATTCTCATGTCTTTTACTAAAAAGAATTTTATTGACAAAGTGGAGAAATAATGTGGATTTCTGGAGGTGTTGCTGTGTATATAAAAATTTAGTGGTTGTTTTTATTTTATAGTTATTGGACCTTCGTTACTGGGAGAGAGAGGGCAAGACTCAAGAGTCATGTTTTGTGTTTTTGGTTTTTTTTTTTGTAGTAGCAAGAAATTATCTTTCCAAAAATTGTTCTAAGTGCTTTATATGTAATAACTCACTTATATACTCTTTCAGGTCTTCCTTGGTGGCTCAGCAGTAAAGAATCCATCTGCAGTGCTGGAGATCATCTGCAATGCAAGAGACCTGAGTTTGATCCTTGGGTTGGGAAGATCTCCTGAAGAAGGAAATGATAACCAACTCCAGTATTCTTGCCTGGGAAATCTCATGGACAGAGGAGCCTGATGGGCTACAGTGCATAGGGCCACAATGAATCAGACATGACTTAGCATCTAAACCACTACCATCATATACTTTTATTTAATCTTTATAATAACCCTAAGAGTTAGATACTATTTTTATCATCATTAACACAGAGGAACTGAGAGTGTAGGTAACTTGTCCGAATCACATAGATGGTAGAGAGCTGGAAGTCTAAACCAGGCATTTCTGCACCAGAATCTGTGTTCTCATTGCATTGCACAATTATTGAGAACATAAACAGAGATGCTAGCTCCTCAAAATAAACACTGAGAGTGGCTTTGGGCATATTGTACAGTATTCCAGCAAACGGGACAGTACAAAAGTTATAATATAGCCATATATTTCGGATACCTATACAGTGAAGCAGGAGTTTTCAATTTGGTTGCACTTTACAATAACCCAAGGAGCTTTTAAAAAATTCCAGTGTCCCACCTCCACCACGAGCAAATAAAATCATACTGTCTGAGAGTGAAGCCCAGCATAAGGGTTCTTAAAAAGTCCCCAGGTAATTGTAACATGATGCCATTGTATTGGAGAGTTAAAAATATATATTTATATAAAATTTAAAAATAGACACATCTTGGCAGATGGTCTCCATTTGCTTTGCTTTTAGAGAATGAAAGTAAGTTTACTAAATATTCCATCTCTAGTTTGTGAAGTGTCATGTAATGGACTAAATTTCAATGACACTCAATTACCAGTATATTCATAGTTATAACTTTTATTCCAAGTTTTATTTATCTCTTTATTAAGAGGCACTTGGTGATAATGGTCTGACAAACCAGTTGTTTAGAATAAATAACAATGCATTAGTAGGATGACAGTAATGAATATGTTAATTAAAATAAATAGCAATGAATTAGTAGGATGACAGTAATGAATGTGTTAATTAACATGTGGTAATCATTTCACAATGTATGTGTATATATATATATATATAATCATCTCACTGTAACCTTAAATATATATTGTTCTCTTTGTCAGTTATACCTCAGTAAAGCTGGAAAGAAATTAGTGTGATGATTACTGGGTCATTCAGAACTCATTCTCTCCTGATTTACTAATTCTGGATAACTTCCGTTTATTCAAAGGTAAACTATGATTATTTCAGAACACACTTATGTCTGCCGGATGAAATGCCAGATTTGTCCACATTCCCTTCTTGGACCCAATCCATCTGAGTAGCTGGGGTCCTTCATCTATACCTGACACTTTTAAAGCTTTGTATGAAACATCTGTTTTCCATTTTCAAAATGTCGACTTGTCCATCTTGAATGGGCATTGGGTAAAGCAGACAAATCCTGCTTTGTCTAAAGAGCCCATCTTGATTGTTATGCCAAAACCATACTTGCTCCATTAATCAGACCCCTTAACAACTCCTCAGCAAAGCAGTGGGCAATCCTCAGGTGCAATCTGTGTTCACCACTGCAAAGAGCCCTGGGTAGTAGACAATAAAATATGCTTTCTCTCCCAAAGTTGTATTTTCCCACTAAATCTTGTTTTGCAGTCTACTAAAAGTTAAGTAGTACAGTCCAGGGAGATTTAATAATAATGGGCGTTGATCCTCTTATCCCTGCCACACCTCCTTCCCTGTAGAATTTCTGCTCTTTCTCCTCAGCTAAACTAATAGCTTTCTGTGTTTTCCATCCCAAGCCCAAGCAGAGGAGCTCTAGGCCCGAGGAATCTAATAACTGAAGAGATTGCCATAGAATGCTATTTGGGATAGTAGACGTTCAGCTCAGTTCTGAGTCTCTCTGACTACCCTCTCTTCCCTGTGTGTGCAGGGGTGGAGCAGGGGGAGCAGAGTTGGCTAGTCGCTCAGTCGTGTCTGACTCTTTGTGACCTCATGGACTGAAGTGGCTCCTCTTTCCATGGAATTCTCCAGGCAGGAATACTGGAGTGGGCTGCCATTTCCTTCTCCAGGGGATCTTCCTGGCCCAGGGATCGAAGCACTGCAGGCTTCTTTATCATCTGAGCCACCAGGGAAGCCCACCCCCAGTATGTGGAGACCTGGAGCTTTCTAAGAGACAATGGGGAAGAAAAGAGCCAAACCACACTGCTGCCAAGACAGCGTCCTCAGTGGTGAAAGTCTTTATCATCCTCAATCGGAGCAGGAGTCCCTGGTCCCAACTTTGCTGTGATGCAGGTGGAAGGAATTGAGGATGACACCCCTCCAACAGGGACTGAAGTCAAATGCCTGTGCAACCTGGGAGTAGGGAGCCTGACCTCTTTTCCAGGGTCTGTTCCTTTAGGGGTTCCTGTTATATTCCGTGAGGACTTGGGTCTTGGTCATTTTTCAATATTCCCAGTGCCCTGAAACTGGGAAGATTTATCAGTGACCAGTCTTTTCTGCCAATGAGTCACATGTACAAGCTGGCTTTAACTTGAAAATGTGGTGGGTCCAATGACTTTTTTCTTTTCTTTCTTTTGTCTTCTTTCCCCCTGCAGCTCTGCCTTTCTGGTTGGCCTTCAGCATGATCTCATTAAGGATAAGTGAGCTGGGACTGACTGCAGGGGCTTCTGAACTTGGTGCACTGCTACTGTTTTCTCTCCCAAGACATCTGCTTCAGCACTGCTCCAGATAATACTCCATTGTGTCCAGGAAATGTTGCTTACCACATTGTGTGCCATTGTGTGCCGTTCCCTTTGAAGTTAATATGAGGCTTATGTGATGATATGATATATACGTCAGAGGTTACCTAGAAATGATGGTCCACTGAATAAAAAAAATATATAGAAATATCCCCTTTTCATTTGTTAAATTCAAAAAAGCAGAACTCCAGTCTTCCTTTAGTGCAGACCAGTTGCTTGGAGATTGAAGAGAGAAAGAAGGAAATATTTTTATTTAGTGTTGCAGATCAGAACTTTAAGGGAGGTGAAGGAATGCTCATGCAGCTGGGTAAGGGATGGGCTTACTCAGTGCTTACAGCTTTTCAAAATCCCTGACAAGATTCTGGAAATACCTATGCAACAAACACTTCAAGTTATAGAAAAAAAAATCTGTTTCTCATTCTACAGTATAATTTTGAGTGTGTATCTATCAAGACTCTATCAGTCCTTAAGCTACCGAGTTTTATAGGAATTGTGTGTATGTTCCTAGTTCTATAAATTATTGGTGATGTGCAAATATTTATACTTAATAATAGTTAATGTTTAGGATGTTTGTACTGCCTACCTACAGTGTGGAGGGCTAAACACATGGCATGGATTTCGGCATTCAATTCATACAAAAATCACCCTATGAGTTATGATGTCACATCGTCCACATTTTGCAGAGAGGGAAAGTGAAGAATTGACAAAATTAGTAACTTACTTGCCCAAAGATTACAAAATCAAGTGAGCAATCAGCATCTAACTCAGACAAGTTGCAGCTAGAGCCCATTCTGTTAATCACATAGCATGGAAATCACATTTCCGGAAGTCTGTGAAGGTGGGAGATCCACTCTTGGGTCAAGAGACATTTCAGATTAGCAAGAAGATAGTGACTGTTTTTCCAGACAATATCCATTTGCTTCCACCCAGCTCCTAATCCTTTCAGGATTCTTTGAGTCACTGGCCCATTTTGTCTACTTCACAAGAGGAGAAAATGAGGAAAAATCTCTATTAACTTCACCTCTATGGTAGGCCAACTTTCAATAGATTTCTAGCATACAGCTACTGAACTGTGAGTTCAGATGAAAGAAACTTTTGGATACCAGAGGATATTTGCCCCGAAGGAGCTACAAATCTAGGGATTTTGAAGTACCTTTGTCCACAAAACTGTGAATAGTCACTAACTAGATGTGTTTAGTCATTTGGCCTTTATCCTATTCACTTAAACACTTGAGTGCTAACTTCAAAACTAATGCATTGATTGTAGTTCTTTTTAAATGTTAAAAATTCACTATAAGGAATACATATTATTATTCAGGTGAAAAGTTATTTTAGAAAGTCTGATGGAAATTTTAAAGATTTCTTATTATTTTAGTCAAATAATATCTTCTGTGGATTCCTTATCAGACTAATATTTTAGTAATGACATGTGGAATATTACCTGAATAGACTTTTTTTTCCTAATTATGTAGCCTATGCTCCTCCGCATTTTTCCTTTTCACTACAGGGTATGAGCTGAGCAGACTTGATATTTACCATTTCTGGTGCAAAAGTGTACGTAGCAGAAATAACATTTTTATCCTCAAAGTGCTTCTGCTCTAACTATTATAACATATAGTGCAATAATTCTCCATTAGAAGATGACATCTACTTGAAAGGTCTCTTGTTAGCTAGCTGCTGCTTTTGTTGAATTATTGGACTTATTTTCCCGGTAGTGAGAAAAACCAACAAAGGAGGTTGGGCGGGGGGTGGGGGGTAGATAAAGACAGAATTCAACTTGAGGCTGACCACGGAGACAATAAAGACATCAAGAAAATGTCAAGACAGCTTTCAGATTTCAAATTCCAAAGTAGTATCCCCATAAAGTATTAAACCTGTCATGAACTACTCACAATATCTTCCATCATCTGTAACTCTGAGAAAGTGTAAACAAAGACGGTAAAGATGACACATGTCAAAAGTGACTCTGAATCAACTACCATATGCAGTTGATGTCCAGAATGGATGCAAACTGAGACTTTAACAAATCCCCAAACTCATGACTACTACCATGTCCTATTTTCCCCATCAAATGTGCAAAAGTATATATTTCATTGAAAAGTTTGTGTTACTTCTTTGTTTCAATTTGGAATTTTCATACTGCAAGCATGAGAAAACCCAATATCAAAGAAGCTAGGAAATGAAGAAAATTAATTTGTTCCTGGGACTGAAAAGTTCAGAGCTTCCTACAGCAGCTTGAATGAGGTGATCAGGACCTAAGTGTTCCTTTTCCCCACCCCTTCCTTCTCTTCTATTCCCAACCTCATCTGTCTACTCTACACCTCATTCAACAAAAATTCTCTGCTTACATGTGTTTAAAGAAACTGCAGATTTACCTGAGAACTAATTGCAAAGTAATGACCTAAATCCTGGTTTTAGAAAGGATATATGCTTCCTTGGTGGCTCAGCAGTAAGGAACCTACTTGCCAATGCTGGAGACATGGGTTCAATCCCTGGGTCCAGGAGATCCCTTAGAGAAGGAAATGGCAACCGACTTCAGAATCTTCTTGAAAAATCCCACCAGAGGAGCCTGGTGGGCTATATAGTCCATGGGGTTGCAAAAGAGTCAAATACAACTTAGTTACTAAAAAACAACAGAAAGGATACACCCAGAATTGGTGTACTCATGAAAGTATCTCTTGAATTGAAGCTTAAAAATCATAGATTTTGATTAAATTATCTTTAATCGTATTAATCTAATCACTGAAACAGTATTTTAGTTATTTCTGTAATTCCAAGGTCACAGCAAAAAGTTTAAAAAGTATAAATTAAACAGAGCAAAAAGTTAAATTCACCCTCCACTTTGTCCAATCTGCCATTTCCAAAGAAATGATTTGTTAATATTATTGTTCACAATCTTACAATTTCATATTTACATTACAATCAACTCCGATTTTCCCATTTACATGTGTATGTACCTATATAGTTATATAAATATATACACTTATGAACATATGCATAAATAGCTATATATGCATTTATATATCTAGCATGTATAAATATTTATGACTGTATATGTATTTATAACAGCAGAAGAGAGAGTAAGCTTAGGTAGTTTTATTATTATAATTTAATGAGAAATACAGTGTATGTGCATCTTAGTTTTTCTTCTTAAAATAATTCATCTCGTAGGTTTCTCCAAGTGAGGAAATTTTTGTTTTTGTTGTTTGCCTATTTTCTTTCATTCCTTTTTTTTTTTTTTCTGAAGCAGAAACAGTAATTCAGTGTATTATGCCAAAATTTATCCATTCCTCTTAGATTTGTGTTTTTAAATCAGTAATGCAATGATTACCTTTTCACTTAAGTCTTTAAGTTCAGTCCAGCAAATCTGGAAAACTCAGCAGTGGCCACAGGACTGGAAAAGGTCAGTTTTCATTCCAATTCCAAAGAAAGGCAATGCCAAAGAATGCTCAAACGACCACACAATTGCACTCATCTCACACGCTAGTAAAGTAATGTTCAAAATTCTCCAAGCCAGGCTTCAGCAATACATGAACTGTGAACTTCCAGATGTTCAAGCTGCTTTTAGAAAAGGCAGAGGGACCAGAGATCAAATTGCCAATATCCGCTGGATCATGTAAAAAGCGAGAGAGTTCCAGAAAAACATCTATTTCTGCTTTATTGACTATGCCAAAGCCTTTGACTGTGGATCACAATAAACTGTGGAAAATTCTGAAAGAGATGGGAATACCAGACCACCTCACCTGCTTCTTGAGAAACATACATGAAGGTCAGGAAGCGACAGTTAGAACCGGACATGGAACAACAGACTGGTTCCAAATAGGAAAAGGAGTACATCAAGGCTATATACTGTCACCCTGCTTATTTAACTTCTATGCAGAGTACATCATGAGAAATGCTAGACTGGAAGAAGCACAAGCTGGAATCAAGATTGCCAGGAGAAATATCAATAACCTCAAATATACAAATGATACCACCCCCATGGCAAAAAGTGAAGAGGAACTGAAAAGTCTCTTGATGGAAGTGAAAGAAAAGAGTGAAAAAGTTGGCTTAAAGCTCAACATTCAGAAAACTAAGATCATGGCATCCGGTCCCATCACTTCATGGCAAATAGATGGGGAAACAGTGGAAACAGTGTCAGACTTTATTTTGGGGGGCTCCAAAATCACTGCAGGTGTTGATTGCAGCCTTGAAATTAAAAGACGCTTACTCCTTGGAAGGAAAGTTATGACCAACCTAGATAGCATATTCAAAAGCAGAGACATTACTTTGCCAACAAAGGTCCATCAAGTCTTTAAACACATGTGCAAATTGATCTGCTGAATTTGTTGTTCATTGTTCAGTCACTAAATCATGTCCAACTCTTTGTGACCCCATGGACTGCAGCATGGCAGGTTCCCCTGTCCACTCTCTCCTGGAGCTTGCTCAAACTCATGCCCATTGAGTCAGTGGTGCCATCCAACCATCTTATCCTCTCTCATCCCCTTCTCCTCTTGCCCTCAATCTTTCAAAACATCTCCTCTTGCCCTCAGTCTTTCAAAACATGCCCTGAATAAAATTTAATAAATATAATTGCTTAATTGATATATACCTTTTAAATACTGACAGATACTGTGATTCTAAGTTATATACAAAAACTAGATATTATCAACACTTTTAATTTTCTCAGTTTAGTTGTTTCTAAAGAGATTTCTGCTTTTTTTCATGTCTATGTTAACTAGTAGATTTGAGTACTTTTTAAATATTTATTTGAGTACTGTGTTTACCACTAGTTTATCATAATTAAATTATAATTTTGACATATATTTTTCTTTTAATGGTTTACTTCTGTTTCTTACAAGTTATAACCCTACTAACAACAGTTTTCAACTCTGTATTTTGCTGATTGCATTGCCCCCTGTGTAGTCTTTTTACCCCCATTACCCACATTTAACTTTTTAAATTTTAACTTATGTCTCTGAGGCAACTGTAATTTCTTTTGGAGTAATTTTTTCAAAGATGTATTAGTGTTTTACAATATCAGTAGTATTTATATTCTCTTTGTACATGAACAATGAAAATAACATTTCTACGCTTTGAATATGCAGACAATCTTGACTTTAGGAAATTTTATTATTTATCTAAATAGTGTTTGTATTCTATCTCTACTTCTTTTTGTTGTTATTGGAATACTCTTTATAAGTATTTTTGAATGTCTTTTGGGAAGTCTCATTATATATGTATTATACTCCCTGAATCTTTTTTTCCTCCCTCCCTCCCTCTCTCTCGCCTTACCTCCCATCAGTTTTCGTCGGTTTAGTGGGAGAATGTATTGGGTCACATTCTATGTTGTCTATTCTATTTTTGCAGTGTCCTCACTGCAGCCTCCAGTATAGTTTTTAATTCTACAAATATGTGTGTTTTATCACTGTACAGCTTTTAGCAATTGCATGTTCTTCTTTCGTCAGACATCAGATTTAGTTTCATAAATGTGCTATCCCCTTGAATACTTTGCTGTGCAATTTCTGACTCCTATACATTTTGATAGGTCAAGTACTTTTTCTCTGTCATGAAAATATTGCTGCTTGGCTCACTCTGGTCCCCTGGAGGAGGAAGTCCGTGATACAGAGTTTTTGATATCATTGCTGTCTTCTTGAGAGGAAGCTTGACAGGTTTCTGCTAAGAGTAGCAATTTACTTTGAGAAGGAACCCATGCAAAAATGTTTTATCCCCAGTTTTTAAAGGAATCTCTACACTTTTCTCCATAGTGGCTGTACAGTTTGCATTCCCACCAACAGTATAAGAAGCAATCCAGATGTCCATCAGCATACGAAGGGATAAGAAAGCTGTGTTACATATATACAATGGAATGCTACTCAGCTATTAAAAAGAATGCATTTGAATCAGTTCTAATGAGGTGGATGAAACTGGAGCCTATTATACAGAGTGAAGTATGTCAGAAAGAAAAATACCAAAACAGTATATTAATGCATAAATATGGAATTTAGAAAGATGGTAAGGATGACCCTATATGCAAGACAGGAAAGAGACACAGTTATAAAGAACAGACTTTTGGGAGAGGCAAGGGTGGGATAATTTGAGAGAATAACATTGAAACATGTATATTACCATATGTGAAATAGATCAGCAGTCCAATCCGACGCATGAAACAGGGCACCCAAAGGCGGTGTACTGGGACAACCCAGAGGGATGGGCTGGGGAGGGAGTTGGGAGGGGGTTTCAGGATGGGGTCNGTACATCATGAGAAATGCTAGACTGGAAGAAGCACAAGCTGGAATCAAGATTGCCAGGAGAAATATCAATAACCTCAAATATACAAATGATACCACCCCCATGGCAAAAAGTGAAGAGGAACTGAAAAGTCTCTTGATGGAAGTGAAAGAAAAGAGTGAAAAAGTTGGCTTAAAGCTCAACATTCAGAAAACTAAGATCATGGCATCCGGTCCCATCACTTCATGGCAAATAGATGGGGAAACAGTGGAAACAGTGTCAGACTTTATTTTGGGGGGCTCCAAAATCACTGCAGGTGTTGATTGCAGCCTTGAAATTAAAAGACGCTTACTCCTTGGAAGGAAAGTTATGACCAACCTAGATAGCATATTCAAAAGCAGAGACATTACTTTGCCAACAAAGGTCCATCAAGTCTTTAAACACATGTGCAAATTGATCTGCTGAATTTGTTGTTCATTGTTCAGTCACTAAATCATGTCCAACTCTTTGTGACCCCATGGACTGCAGCATGGCAGGTTCCCCTGTCCACTCTCTCCTGGAGCTTGCTCAAACTCATGCCCATTGAGTCAGTGGTGCCATCCAACCATCTTATCCTCTCTCATCCCCTTCTCCTCTTGCCCTCAATCTTTCAAAACATCTCCTCTTGCCCTCAGTCTTTCAAAACATGCCCTGAATAAAATTTAATAAATATAATTGCTTAATTGATATATACCTTTTAAATACTGACAGATACTGTGATTCTAAGTTATATACAAAAACTAGATATTATCAACACTTTTAATTTTCTCAGTTTAGTTGTTTCTAAAGAGATTTCTGCTTTTTTTCATGTCTATGTTAACTAGTAGATTTGAGTACTTTTTAAATATTTATTTGAGTACTGTGTTTACCACTAGTTTATCATAATTAAATTATAATTTTGACATATATTTTTCTTTTAATGGTTTACTTCTGTTTCTTACAAGTTATAACCCTACTAACAACAGTTTTCAACTCTGTATTTTGCTGATTGCATTGCCCCCTGTGTAGTCTTTTTACCCCCATTACCCACATTTAACTTTTTAAATTTTAACTTATGTCTCTGAGGCAACTGTAATTTCTTTTGGAGTAATTTTTTCAAAGATGTATTAGTGTTTTACAATATCAGTAGTATTTATATTCTCTTTGTACATGAACAATGAAAATAACATTTCTACGCTTTGAATATGCAGACAATCTTGACTTTAGGAAATTTTATTATTTATCTAAATAGTGTTTGTATTCTATCTCTACTTCTTTTTGTTGTTATTGGAATACTCTTTATAAGTATTTTTGAATGTCTTTTGGGAAGTCTCATTATATATGTATTATACTCCCTGAATCTTTTTTTCCTCCCTCCCTCCCTCTCTCTCGCCTTACCTCCCATCAGTTTTCGTCGGTTTAGTGGGAAAATGTATTGGGTCACATTCTATGTTGTCTATTCTATTTTTGCAGTGTCCTCACTGCAGCCTCCAGTATAGTTTTTAATTCTACAAATATGTGTGTTTTATCACTGTACAGCTTTTAGCAATTGCATGTTCTTCTTTCGTCAGACATCAGATTTAGTTTCATAAATGTGCTATCCCCTTGAATACTTTGCTGTGCAATTTCTGACTCCTATACATTTTGATAGGTCAAGTACTTTTTCTCTGTCATGAAAATATTGCTGCTTGGCTCACTCTGGTCCCCTGGAGGAGGAAGTCCGTGATACAGAGTTTTTGATATCATTGCTGTCTTCTTGAGAGGAAGCTTGACAGGTTTCTGCTAAGAGTAGCAATTTACTTTGAGAAGGAACCCATGCAAAAATGTTTTATCCCCAGTTTTTAAAGGAATCTCTACACTTTTCTCCATAGTGGCTGTACAGTTTGCATTCCCACCAACAGTATAAGAAGCAATCCAGATGTCCATCAGCATACGAAGGGATAAGAAAGCTGTGTTACATATATACAATGGAATGCTACTCAGCTATTAAAAAGAATGCATTTGAATCAGTTCTAATGAGGTGGATGAAACTGGAGCCTATTATACAGAGTGAAGTATGTCAGAAAGAAAAATACCAAAACAGTATATTAATGCATAAATATGGAATTTAGAAAGATGGTAAGGATGACCCTATATGCAAGACAGGAAAGAGACACAGTTATAAAGAACAGACTTTTGGGAGAGGCAAGGGTGGGATAATTTGAGAGAATAACATTGAAACATGTATATTACCATATGTGAAATAGATCAGCAGTCCAATCCGACGCATGAAACAGGGCACCCAAAGGCGGTGTACTGGGACAACCCAGAGGGATGGGCTGGGGAGGGAGTTGGGAGGGGGTTTCAGGATGGGGTCACATGTACACCCATGGCTGATTCATGTCAATGTACATCACAAATCTCTACAATATTGTAAAGTAATTACCCTCCAATATAAATAAATAAATTAATTTTTTAAATGTTTTATCCCTTTGACTTCTCCTTCAGGTGGAAGCCCACTAAAGCACCTGTCTAAGAGTAAAGTACCAAAGCTGGTACCTGGTAAAGATGGAGACTTCACCAGTGGACCAACTTCATGGCTCTCCCCTCCTGCTTCTTCTCTAACCTGACGTCATCACTGTGAGTTAGAAGATAAATTAACCTTCATCAATATGTCATCCATGAAATGTCCATGAATGCTGCTCCTCTACAGTAATGAGGATTTCCAAAAGACTCTCAGTGTATCTCTTCAGTATCTCTGTGCCTACCCAACCTCTAGACTTTGAAGTTCTTCAGAGTTTTTATGATGTTAAACTTCCATCCATTCAAAAACTATGCTTTTTGAGAGCTGTAATAAAGACAGAAACAGGTAAGTCTTGAACTCTGAGAATCATATATTCTAATGGGGAAGAGTCAGGTAATAAACAAATGAATATGTAAACGTATATTATGACAGTGAGAAATGTTAGACACACAAATCAGGGTCAGGAAGAGGAAGAAGCAAGTGATACAGTCTTTCTGAATGTCATGCTGATTTAGATCTCTCCTTCCTTTCCGTCTACTGGATTTCTAATTTCTTTGGGAATCTATATACGGGAAGGGGTGGTGGCAGGGTGTCTGGAGGAGTTGGGTGCTTTCATTCACATGATATTCTTGCCCTGAATCTTCCTCTTTCTCCTTTCATTACCCATGATTCTACCCTTGTTTTTTTTATATTTCCCTTGGTTCTTAACCCCAGTGTAAATCTAGCTCCTTGGTCTAGATCTCCATTTGTCTGACTACAAGGATATATATATACACTCAATCTAGATTTCCATTGTCATGACCATAAGGATATAGATATATCCACTTTTCTTGTCTAAATAAAATGCATCTTCTTCTCAAAACCCATTCCCCCTTCTACATTTCATATGGATCAGTGTCATTGTAATTCTTAGAGTTGTTCAGGTTTTAAACATCGAGTCTTCAATTCCTCTTTTCCCCTCTGCTTCCTAAATACAGTTTCTAATCCCTATCCATTTAGATTATGAGAAAATCTTCATCAGTTCCTTCATGTGCAATCCTATGACTGCTGACTAACTCAGTCCACCTATTCAGAAGAAGCTGATTGGTTTTCCTGATGACTGTTCTCTTTCTTCCCAATCCATCCTAAGTACTGAAGACAGTATTATCAGCCTAAGACACAAGTATAATATATAATAACATCACTTCTTGGCTTCAGTGGCCCCCAACAAATTATTTTTAAATCAGGAAGTGAGTTAGGTAGTTTTCTATATTTAAGGTAAATTTAATTAGATATGTCTCATTCCAGTCTCTTTATGTCTTTAAAAGCATGAAATGACTTATGAAGTCAGGAAGATGGTCTAACTGTAGTGCTAATGCACAAAACTATAAATTTCAACATTTTAAAATCTTTTTAATGTAAAAAAATTATTTAATTGTTATTCTTTAAACTTGGCTGTATTCTCCTCCCCTGATGAGGACTACATTGGCTTTGAGTTAAAGGAGTGATATAAAGTTCAAAACCATTTTCTTACAAGGAGAATAATTGTATTTGTCTTACATTTTAATAATTGCATAATCTTATATTTATAAATAATCTTATACTTAATAATTGCATTTGACTAATGTTAAATGACTTAAATACCTCAACCGTGTCAAAGTCGGGCGCAGGAACTATCTAGTATAAATTTTGGGCCAGGAAAAATGCTTTTGAGGAAATTATGACCTACAGAAATATGAAAAAAGAAAAACTATTATCAATATGCCTTCTGTGTATGATTATTACCTATCTGCTGCTGCTGCTGCTAAGTCACTTCAGTCGTGTCCGACTCTGTGTGACCCCCAACAGGCTCCCCTGTCCCTGGGATTCTCCAGGCAAGAACACTGGAGTGGGTTGCCATTTCCTTCTCCAGTGCATGAAAGTGAAAAGTGAAAGTGAAGTTGCTCAGTCGTGTCCAACCCTTAGTGACCCCATGGACTGCAGCCTTCCAGGCTCCTTCATCAATGGGATTTTCCAGGCAAGAGTACTGGAGTGGGGTGCTATAAATAAATAAGGATATCCTAATCATTTCAACTACCATAGGAATGCAAATAGCTTTGCAGTGAAAAAGCAGCAACTTTCAAATAAAGTACAACATGCCTATACATCATTTGGACAGAAAAAAAGAATAACCTTTAAACGGTGAAATTCCACAAGCAGAAAAATAAGTAAAATGATCACGATCAGAGAGGAATATAGGTCAAACAAAGTACATGCATGCCCTAAATTTCCTTGTCTTTTGCAGATAATTTGCAAAGAAGGGACGCTCAAACTAAGGAGATAATTACCCCTAACACTGCCTTTACTCATTCTTTTAAAAGATGATGTAATAGAGTTCCAAAGGATAGCAAGAAGAGATAAGAAAGCCTTCTTCAGCGATCAATGCAAAGAAATAGAGGGAAAGAACACAATGGGAAAGACTAGAGATCTCTTCAAGAAAATTAGAGATACCAAGGGAACTTTTCATGCAAAGATGGGCTCAATAAAGGATAGAAATGGTATGGACCTAACAGAAGCAGAAGATATTAAGAAGAGGTGGCAAGAATACACAGAAGAACTGTACAAAAAAAGATCTTCATGACCCAGATAATCATGAGGATGTGATCACTAATCTAGAGCCAGACATCTTGGAATGTGAAGTCAAGTGGGCCTTAGAAAGCATCACTATAAACAAAGCTAGTGGAGGTGATGGGATTCCAGTTGAGTTGTTTCAAATCCTGAAAGATGATGTTGCGAAAGTGCTGCACTCAATATGCCAGCAAACTTGGAAAACTCAGCAGTGGCCACAGGACTGGAAAGGGTCAGTTTTCATTCCAATTCCAAAGAAAGGCAATGCCAAAGAATGCTCAAACTAC
>SJYX01022395.1:222614-243357 GCA_006410675.1 Oreotragus oreotragus
CCTGTGGCTAGAATTTATTCACCTTTTAAAAATAACCACTTCAGCTTAGAGCAGAAAATAAGGAATAAAAGTCGTGAGACATAGTCCCATGGTGGGTGAATTTTCATCACCAGTGCTGGCATTAGTTACTGAAAGACGTGAGTGACTTTGGAAAGTCTGCAAGTAGAGCGCCGGCATCGCACATTCAAAATCCCCAAGGCACACTTTTCTCCCAACACCATACTTGTCTTGCCAAGATTTTCAAAGGAAGCCCATGCCCTCTGTCCTCTCTGAGGCTACACTGTAGAAATGGCAAAACGAGAGCTCAAAAATAGTTTATAAAAGGTCAAGAGAGTGCCTGGGAGTGACTCATTCCTTTAAAGATCTGGGGCAACATATCTGAAGTGTTTGTAAAACACAACCCTGGAGAACTCATCCCCCAGCTACTTTCTTTCTTTCTCTTCATATTATCACAGTCTCTCATTAAACCTCCTCAGAAGTTGATGACTAACCCAAAGTGTCATTCCTCAGCAAGTTCCTTGTGTCAATTTCCACAAAATAATGTACATTTAAAGTTTTGTGACAGTAACATCTTTTGACGATATGTTTTCAATACTTCATCTCTTAACTTACCAAGCGGCTTCATTTTCTCTCACCCCCACAAAAATGTAAACAGATATTATAGTTTTGGAGAAACTTCCTTGGCATTTCCTTTCTGCTGTTTCAACACAGTCCTGCCTCCATGTGCCAAAAGCAGACTGGTTCCAACAAAGCATCTTCGCAAATGCACAGGCAAAACTATCAACAATGCTATTGTCTTTAGAACATGTGCAAAAAAAGAACTGACATTTGACATACAAGATAAGCCCAACAAAGTATTCAGAAGATTATGCTTTCCCGCTATCATAATCCACTAACTTCTTGTTGTTAGTTCTTAATCCAGTATCATGTCTAGACTGTTTCTTCTATACCTCCAACAAAGCTTTGGGAAAAATAAAATTGTATCTTCACATGCTCTCACACCCTTCAACTATCATTGCTGGTCAAAATGTGGAAATAACATGCTCTATTTCTGTCTTTGTAGTTGGGACTTTTTGTCTTTCTAGGACCTTAGCAATCTGCTACGAGTATAATAACAGACAAGAGACACAGGTACTTGAGAATTTTTTTTTTAACTAAATTAATTCAATCTTCTTTTGAAACAAGTACTAAGTAAACAATAAAAGGATATTGCTATAACTTCTGGAAAGTATTAGTGCCATATAACTAATACATAGATGATGATATTTTTACTATATTAAAAAGAGCATGTTTGAAAACTTAAATGTGTCTAAATATACTCTTAATAAAGAAAATATACTCTAAAGTAAAATAAAATACTTTTCTTTCATTTAGAGCTTTTATTTTTAGAATAGATGTGGTATTCAAAAAGTGAAGAGGCATTTAAATGTGATGGTAAAAAGATGTTTCCTTTGCTCTCTACTTTTCTGCTCTCAAATCAATTTACAACAGCCCTCAGGAGAAGAAAAGTCTTGCTTCCTTTCAAGTTAAGACAGCATTGAATAAGAGACAAAGAAAATTGATGCAGAATAATTTGCAATTTCCTGCAAAATGACTCCCATGAAGTCTAAAGTCATCCAGAGCTGCAAAACTGATCCCACAAATAAATATGAGAACATTTCAGTCTTTAACTAAATCATGTTGGCCTTCCATTCCAATAAGCATTCAAATGGATGCTTGCAAACTAGAGGAATTTTAAATAATTTTTCACGGCAGCGATGTTTTAATAATCTTTTTTTCTCCCATGTTTTCATTAGCTTATGAACTGTGATAATTAAAGAGAAAGAAACAAAATTAAGAACCATGAAAGACAGATATTTATCAATCTGTCCAAAAATATGTTTGAAAGTTTGCTATCTGTCTATACACGATCTTAATCCTAGGGAATGTTTTCTTGTTGAAGAGAAGACTATCTCTGCAGTGATATTTTGACAATGCAAAATAATATTATTAAATAGACTCATTTGGGGTGTCAACTATAGTTATTCTTGGATGAGAAAGTTAAAAGAGGCTGGAGAGTTCAGAAGAAAAGAGGTAAAAACTGGACTGCATTTGAGTGCAGATAATCAAAAAGAGCCCAGTCTTCTAAGAGCAGGGAAGTCACAAGATGAATAACTAAAGTGAGTGTGAGCTTGGGATACAGATGTGTGTGTTTGGGCATGAGGAGTTACTAAATATTGTTGCTTAATTTATTGACTAGGACAATGGAATGTTGAGAATAGCCTTTATTGAGCACTATTGGCTGCCACATACATATATGCTACCTGGCATTTGGATGAAATCTGGCATTTATTGGGCTCCTTCTACGTACCAAGCACCTACTCTATTGATCAATATAATATATAAAGTAGAAAATAAAGTTGAAAAGAATCAGATTATGGAGGACCTTAAAATATATTGGACCATATCATGGATCACCTAAAAATAAGTTTGTCTTATCTGCCCTCTGAGGCAGAATCATGCAATCCTCCACTGATGCATTTACTCATTCCTTCAGCCCTTCAATTTGTTCACTGAGAATAGAGAGGCAAATGTTGTACCATTTTTGCCCTCCAGGCTTTCCCTTCCTTCTTCACCACTCAGTTAAGTGAGGAAAACAAGCAAGCAAAGAGACATCAAGTGCAGTATGCTTAGGGTTATGTAAAGAAGTCTGTGGAGTCAAGTGTTCTGGTTTATTTGTTCAAATTGGCTAGATGATACAGTCATTTCAAGATTAGGTGATGAATCTTGAGATGTTCTAACTCCCTGCATCTCACAAAGGAGTATAATATTTCTAAAAATTCCTTTATCAGAGGCAAAGGGAGCCACATGAGGTTAAGTTATTCTTTCAGCAAATATTGGTGTAGCATCATCTATGTGGCGAGTCACTGTTTCAGTGTCTGTGAGTCCTTCCTGTCCTCCCTCCAGTGCTTAGATGTTGGGGCAAAAATCAGATGATAAACAATAATTATATTACATATTACAATATTATAATAAATGTTAGTCATCTTAGCTTCAGACTTTTCAGCAAAAGAAAAATAATCTAGATGAGAATTCAGCTAGTATTGAATCTAAATTTTTCCTTTTATATGAAATCAACCACAGGCATATAATAGAGCAAAATTTTAAATTCATATGAATGTTTTGGATAAAATACAAAATTTCAAAGCAGTTTTGCTCTTGTGACTGACTACTCAGGACTATACTTCAGAACACTGTTGATAAAGTTCTCTCTTGTTCTGGGGGCTACCATGTTGTAAAAGTTAACATAAGGTTGCTCAGATTTAAAGGGTTAATCTTGCCACTGTTTGGATGGACTATCAGGTATTGGTAAGGAATAAATGTTTCTTAGAAGTCACTAAGAAATAAATAAAATATATCTCATAAGATATAATTTATGAGAAATTTCTTATAAATACAGTTTTCCTCCAAAACCATAGTCCAGTGTTAGTTTCCTGAAGCCATTTCCTCTAGTGGTATTTTCTTGTCATCATCCATCACTAGTAAATTTGCAAATACAAAGACTTTATTAATAATTAGGCATTATACATCCCAGCTTGGATGGTAGCTTTTCCATTCCAACTGTGACATATCTCTGGTCTGCGAAGGAGGTGAGGAGAATTGGGGATTGGGCTCCAGGAGAGGGGCGGGCGAGGACTCTCATTGCTGGGAGACTGCCAGGAGAGACCCAGCGCAGCTGTCCTTAACACCTGCCCTCCTTCAGATGCAGGGGTGGCATTCTTACAGAGAAACCAGAGAAATAAGGAGGAGAGGAAGCTACTGAAAGACGGCTATCCTATCGTTTCTGATCTCTGGGGCAACAGAACAATTGCTAATAGGCCAGTGCCATGTTTGGAAAAAAATGTACATTATACACTGTTTCCTCCACCATATAATTCAATGATGTGTTGTAAATTAGAAACACAATCAAAAAGATAACCGAACAATTATTAAACGTGTCCACAAGCAACACACTAATGAATGATTGTAAAGAGCATTGAAGAGAGATAATAATACAGAATGACTTTTATTACATTGGAAAAATTACTTGAAATCAGAGATGAAATAGTCCTGTGAAGGAATCATCTGTTCACATTAACCCAAGAGGAAGTTTAATAGTACCAAAGGCTCTGGTGTTACAGATTGTGGGCAATAAACTTAGAGGGATTAACAAAAATCTATTTCCAATAAAGGCAAAGACTTTAATGCGACTAGGTTTTAAGTGGAATGCAAAAAGAAAGAAGTCACTTTCACAGCTTTGAGTTGCTCCATCTTGGCCTCCTTGGGTTGTGTTCTTGTTTTGGATATCATATGTTTGAAAAGACACACTGGAGTGAGTTCAAAGGAAAGCAACTGAACTGATAAAAGGTTTGGAAATAAGGCAGACCTGTGTGTGATGGGCATGTTCAGGCTAGAGGGGAGACAATTGAAAGAGAGACATGTTAATTGCCTACAAGCATTTAGAGATGTTATGGGGAGAGAAAGGACAAGACCATGTTAATCATTAGGAAAAGAGGAGGAAGCCATCAGCTTACGATATTCATGGGAATTGCCTGAAATAGCTTCTTTATTTTGCACTCCTAGTAATTTATCTAACTTTGTGACTTGACATCATTCAAGTTCAAGTACATAGACACAAATGGCATGTACTTTAGGCCTCAAGGCACAAAAAAATCACAATTCAGCATCCCTGGATCAAATCTGTTTGAAAATAAATATGCAGCCTTTTCCTTTTGAGAAGAGAAGCCTAAAGTGACCTGTTAGACCCTGGTGCCACTTAAGACACCTCAGAGCAAGAGTGAGTTTCAATCTATTAGGAAGAGTTTAGAAAGGAAAAAAATAAAAACGAAAACTAATTTTCCTATCAAGCAAAGGGATAACGACGTTGAATTAATGTTTTTATGAAAAAGATCTTTATATACAGATACTATTAGAACATACAAGCTAACTCTGACCACTAAGTAAGAAACAATTCCCTTTTACCATACCATATTCCCTAATTTCCTTTCATTTATGTTCAATGCCTCCTGCTCCAAGCAGGCATTTGGTGGTACAGGGGGAAGAAACTGAGGGAATATAAAATTGTTATAATTAAGGCTGGATTAGTCATAAGAATGCCCAGCAATCCAAAGGCTGAGCAGCATTTTTGATGTTCGAAAGAAGTGTGTAATGTCGGATTAAGTGACAAGAAACCAAGCATTTTTTTTTTTTTTCCTCCAACTAGGCTTTGATGTCAGGGGTGGAGCAGGCCCCTTGCCATCTGCAGTTGCCTCTGTGCATTCTGACGTGGTGCTCCGTGTTCTAATCCTCTGTAGCAGAGTCCTTGACCAAGCAAAACTGACACTTGTTCTTATTAATGCGCTCCTCTGGATTGCTTTTTTGCTATTTCTTGCTGCTCTGATTTTTCTCACTTTGACATTTTCTAGTGACTTTGATTGATCTAATGTAATCTCTTTTTTCCACTGATTTTCGAAGCATGAAAATTTCCTTGCCAGGTGGATATTCCCCAATTCTCACAACTAGACTTTTATATATATATATATATATATATATATATTCTTTTTTTAAAATTAGATTGATTCTGAACGGTGAGAACTCATAACTCATTTGAATGGAAAACAGTTGGGGGGTTGCCACACTTCATTGTACTTGATTGTTGACACTGGTGGCAGCTGTTACTGCCAATCTATCTTCAACCAACTGTGGGCATATCAAAATCGCACACACACACACACACACACACACATATTCCTCTTCCATTAGGTTAATGGAGTTTGGGGGATACTAGAGTATCATTTCTAAACTCTTTCTCCAGGAACTTTTAGTAAAATCTGTGTTGATTTTATTTTTCCTGTTATCATTTCCCATTCCCATGATCTTTATCAGTAGCATCATAGTTATTAGCATATTGCATTAATCCAAATTAGCAATAACCGAAAAAATGAGGTAGACATAGCCATAAGGATTTAAAAGAGAACCATGATAAAATCATGAATTCCAGGGCAATCAGTTTGCCCTATTTACATAGTTAACAAAAGCAGAAGTTTCTATTTTGGTGCTCCATTGGGTTGCTATAATTTCAAATTCAAGAGGGTGTTATATGTATCCAATTATGTTCTTATTTCCATCTAACCATAAGACTCAATGCTTACACTGTGCCAGGGTCTATTAAAATACTTAAATGAATCACACTAATGCTGATAGCCTGAATTTCAGGTTCCGGTAGGATTTGAGCACATANGGGTTGCTATAATTTCAAATTCAAGAGGGTGTTATATGTATCCAATTATGTTCTTATTTCCATCTAACCATAAGACTCAATGCTTACACTGTGCCAGGGTCTATTAAAATACTTAAATGAATCACACTAATGCTGATAGCCTGAATTTCAGGTTCCGGTAGGATTTGAGCACATATACCAGAGTCTAAGAACTTTTTACTCTTTTACAGAAATGGAGAATTTCCTTCTGCCCTGCCTTCCTGATACGGCTGCCATGAAGACCTTAGACAGTTCTCCTGGTTAAGCAGTGAGTCCATTACATCACCCTCTCCAAACAACAAACAATCCAAATGAAGATGTAAAGGATCATCATTAAGGCATAAACCATTTCTTGGTGACCTCTTCTCTGAACTCTTTCTATCTCTGAAAGAGTCGAGTCTCTTTCGTGGAGTTACAAATACTAAATAGTACATGTATATGTAAAATGTCCCTTCTCAGAAACACTGTGAGAGGCCAAATATAAAGCCATTTATGTACCTTGACATTATCATTGAGAAAGAGAGGAAGAGAGGGAGACAGGAAGAGGGAGACAGAGACAGAGGAAGAAAAGGGACCCATTAGGAGTATAGGGAACTCACCAATTGCCATATATCCTAGCTACGGTATGCGTGCAGTGACAAGGATACCCGTGAAAAGTAAGCTGTGAGCTGAGATTGAGTTTTTACAAATTAAAATATTTTTGTAATATTCTTTCATCTACTATCATATTGGCTTTAGAGAAGTTTAAGGGTCACAAAATCATAGAGAGAAAACATAGTATTTTTATTTTCTCACCTAATTTTTGCCATTCATTTTCTGAAAGAACCATGAAAAAGAAATAAATATTAATAATAACAAATGCTACACTATCACATAGACTTTTCCCTGACTGATTAATAGGGGATTTTTACTTAAAAAACAATTGTCTGTTGATTGTAGCTACCTTTCATAATGCATACTGGATTGCAAGTCATTTTGCACCTTCTTTTTTTCTAAAGGTGCCAAATTATAAAGAAACTATATAGGCCTGAATATGTATGTGCACATATGCCCTTCATAACTGCTCCATTTTATAAAAAAAGTTTTTGAGTTAATTGCAAACTGGTAGAGAGAATGAGTGGGAAATGAAGTAGAGAGACACAGGAAATATTTCTGCCATCTCGTTTAGCAATGGTTGTTTCTCTTTTTTTTCTCTCTTCGGAGAGTCTTATATGTTTTAAGGAAATCACTTTGGAAATGTGAGCAATGGTAAAATATTGAAAGTGATTAGACATCTAATTTATATTTTAAAATCTTTTTTAAAAAGGCTAACAAGAATTGAAATGCTCAAGTTTAACCATCTGAACTTAAATTTAGAATTAATAAATATTCAAAACACAATTATAGAATATTTATAAAGTGTTCAGCTGTTGAAATTTCTCATTCTCAATTTTTATAGCAGTCATTTATATCATATTTACATGATTTCAATATTAACATCCAAATAAATAGCCAAAATTTAAATTAAAATATAAATAAGATAACATATAGTATATTATGCTTCCATATGCATAATGCTATATTTATAAACAATATATTTTCCCATTTTTTCATACAATAAGATCTCAGCTTTATAGAAGATGAACTAAAACAATAAATAGCAAAGGAAGATAAACAGTAGGATTTACACACACTATTATATATCAGTGTAAGATAGATAGCCAATAAGAACTTACTACATAGCACAGATAACTCTATTCAATATTCTGTGATAACCTATATGAGAAAAGAATCTAAAAAAAGAATTAATATGTATATGTATAACTGAATTGCTTTACTATATGCTCGAAACTAATACAACATTGTAAATCAACTATATCTCAGTAAAAATTTTTAAAATACTCTTTCCAAAACAAAACAGTAAGATTTCATTTTCTTATTTCATTTCTTAGCCCATCCAACAAATTAGGTATTGAAATCTATGCACAGGTACTGAAGGGGACACTGCTCAAGTGACTATGGAAAAAACAGTGATGAACAAAGAGAGCACTTGCCCTCACAGGCTTTACTGTGTAGGGTGCATTTTCCATCTTTACTATCCCAAATGCAGGCTTTTCATAAAATGCAAGATAGGACAATCAACCTCAATGTATTCAAATTCTCTGAGCTCAAAACATGGACTTTTTTTTTTTACTCCAACTTTGGTGAGACCTTCTCTAGGGAAGAACCAGATCAGGCTTTCAGTATCTATTAAATGACCTCAGGAAAAAAATGATAGGAGTCCTCCCACACTCACAAAGGAGATTCCCAGGAAGGGTTTGGTGCCTGGCATAGCCCAGAGGTACCAGGTCCTGAACAAGGCTGCTCTAACCTATGGGGGAACCCAGGATAATTCTCACCCAAACTAAGCCTTCTCTGGCATCCTGTCTTACTTGCGAGAAAGAAAGAATGTTACAAAATTACTGATAAACATGAACTATAGTATTTCTGGAAGAAGCAAAACAATGAACAGATAATACCATGATTCACTGAGTGAACAATAAGCGGATGAAAGATATAAATAAACCCTGAGAGCATTTTCTGCCAAAGATGTAAAGATGCACAGCTTTCTGCATTAAAGTAAAATAGCTTAGTACTCTAAATTCATTTAGTAACTCTGGGATTTCAAGCTATTATCCGGTATTATAAAAATAACTCCTTCCCTCTTTTCTCATTGCCAAAGATCTGCCCACTTTCTTTAAAGAAATAAAATTGCAGACAATCAAAGGATTTTATCATTTTCCACTGTCCCGGTTCAGAACAGTTCCATTAGCAAAATCTTCATAGAAATCTTCTTGTATATTTTACTTCTCCCAGAAAAGACCTGCTATTCCCTCTGTTTCATTTTTGCCATTCATTTTGTAGGCTTTTTAGAATTTCCTTTTGCAATTTAGCACTCCAAAATTACTTCAACTGATTCATTTTCAGTCTTTTATTTCATTCCATTGATAAAATTATCTATCATATTTGATATATATACAAATAATCTTGATTCAATTTCTCTTTACACTGCTACTTTTGATTTCCCGTGGCTACCTAAATAAGTTCTGTGCACATAAATATACAGACATATGTTTTGATGTGGTATAAATAAAAACGGAGGCATTGTTCTTAAGTCTCCTTATTCTGAAACATTTTTATGTTCAGCTGCTGGAAAGAGTGGTGAGAAACAAGATGATACTAAAAAAAAAAATCTAGGAAGACATATAAATTTAATGAATGTACAGAAAATCTAAAATACAATATTTTAAGACATTTTATCAAAAATACAAGTTATTTATCCAACAGTGTATTATCAACACTTTTTAAAAGAGGTGAACCAATTTAATGGTAAGTGATCATCATAATAATGACTTCTCAACAGTATCAAAGTATGTTCTACATCACCCAAAAGTAAAATGCAATATAGATCTGTTTTTAAGTGTTGAATTACATTTCAATATTCTAATAATTAGTAGCCTTTCTTTGGGACTCAAAATAATTTAATATAGAACAGAAAAAAATGAATAATTAGAAAAATGAATTTCCCAATTGACATAGATAAGGGTCCACATTTTACAAAATGAAGGTAAAAAATTCTGTTTTTAAAAATACTGATTTTTAACATTTATTTATCCAAATTCCAGAGCCATTTAAGCATTTGGGAAGCTTCTCCTTGTTAGGACAATGAAGTTATTGGTTAAATATTTAAGTGTTTAAAGAAATTGTGGGTGAATGGCTGAGTGAAATAGATAATGCAGATTAAGAGGTACAAACTTCCAGTTGTTTAATGAATAAGCCAAGGGGATTTAACATAAAACATAAGGAACATGGTCAATAACACCATAATAACTTTATATGGAGACAGATGGTTCCTAGACTTGCGGTGGTGATCTTTTAATAATGTATACAAATGTCAATCATTATGTAGCACACCTGAAACTTAAAAAAAAGGATGTTTTTAAAAATTTATACATGCATTTGAAGACATTTAAGGTAATTTAATTAACTAGGTTTGAAAATGTAACTGATTTATATTATAAAAGGGAAATTCAGTACTTTCAATTTCAGTTAATGAATTTTAATCAAACTGCTTCTTGAGAGACAACTGTTCTACTTTCACATTAAAAAATATATTTTTTAAACTAGGATAAGATTTGTAAAAAAAATTTTATAAAATTGAACTTAAATGCCTAAGTAAAACTCAATATTTAATAGAATAATTAATAGTGTAGGTTTCTCCCTTCTACTCACAAAAACAACTTGGGCAACTGAGAAAAAACCCTACAAAAAGTTAGGAAACATTGGCTATAAACTTTTTTCTTTCAATCCACTTGGGAATTTTTAAACCTGCCTTCTCTGCAAAGCCTTGCTGGCAATCTAACAGAATGAAATATTTCCTCTCCGTATTTCTTTTTCTTATGAAAGCATGTGAGAAGATATACAGGTTAAGAGGACAAGTTTTCAAACTGGACAGCTTAATAACAAATCCTGTATGTTACTAGCTGTGTGGTCTTGGACAAGATAATCAACAGCTCTAAGTCAGTATTTCCTTAGATATAAGATAATAAACCCCACCTCTTAAATTAATCAATATGGGCAGAAACTTTAGTTCAGTGGTTGCTATTGCTTTGACCTTTTGGCACTGTGTTTGTAGGTCTGATTTTATGCAGATCTGCTTAGTGTTAATAGTAACAATAAAAATAATGGGCAATACCTTCTTCATGCTTAGTCAACCCCAACCATTTTTCTGAGCATTTTGTATATGTCAATTCATTTAATTCTCACAACAGCCCCAGGAGATAAATTTATAATTCCCATTTTACAAGAGAAGAAGCAAAGACACCCCCCCCCACCCCTGCCAAATGTTGCTTAACTGGTCTAAGCTCACCCAAATGGCACATGGCAGAGCAGGCTTTTGATCCAGGCCATCTGACTTTTAGCCACTGCAATAGACTGCCTCCCTTTGTAAATAATTTAATTTAGCACTCTTCCCTGATGATTCAGATGGTATAGATAGCAATCTGTCAGGTTCCTCTGTCCGTGGGATTCTCCAGGCAAGAAAAATAGAATGGGTTGCTGTGCCCTCCTACAGATGGTAAAGAATCCACCTGCAATACAGGAGACCCAGGTTCAATCCCTGAGGCTAGAAGATCCCTTGGAGAAGGGAATGGCTACCCACTCCAGTATTCTTGCCCAGGAAATCCCATGGACAGAGGAGCCTGGTGAGGCTACAGTCCATGGGGTCACAAAAGAGCTGGACATGACTAAGCAACTTAACAACAACAACAACGGAAGGACTTGAATATGTACTTTACTAAAGAAAAGGAAACTTATCGATGACCAAAAGCACATTAAAATTAAATTCAGCATAATCAGTCATTAAGGAAGTGCAAAGCAAAACCCCATTAAGATACCACTCTACACCCTTAGAATGGTTTTAATTTTAAACACTAAATAAGATCAGAAAATAACAAGCACAGGTGAGGACATGGAGAAATTAGAAAACTCTTGCATTGCTGATAGGAATGTAAAATGGTGCAGTCACAGTGGAAAATAATATTAGCAGCCCATCAGTAAATTAAACAGAATTGCCGTATGCCTCAGCGATTCCTGGTGGCTCAGACAGTAAAGAAACTTCCTGCAGTATGGGAGACCTGGGTTCAGCCTCTGGGTTAAGATCCCCTGCAGAAGGGAATGGCTACCCACTCCAGTATTCTTGCCTGGAGAACTCCATGTGCAGACGAGTTAGGCGGGCTACAGTCCATAGGGTCGCAAAGAGTCAAACACAACTGAACAACTAGTGCTTTCACTACGTTCGGTGATTCCACTGCTGGGTATGTACCTAAAAGAACTAAAAGTGTTCAAAGAAAACTGTGTACATAGATGCTCATAGCAGCATTGTGCTGCTGCTGCTAAGTCGCTTCAGTCGTGTCCGACTCTGTGTGACCCCATAGACGGCAGCCCACCAGGCTCCCCCGTCCCTGGGATTCTCCAGGCAAGAACACTGGAGTGGGTTGCCATCTCTTTCTCCAGTGCATGAAAGAGAAAAGTGAAAGTGAAGTCGCTCAGTCGTGTCCGACCCTCAGTGACCCCATGGACTGTAGCCCACCAGGCTGCTTCATCTGTGAGATTTTCCAGGCAAAAGTACTGGAGTGGGGTGCCATTGCCTTCTGCACAACAGTCAAAAGGTGAAACAACCCAAGTACTCAGGAACCGATGAACATATGGACGTAACCTGGTGCATTCATACATTGGGATGTTTATTATTCTGCTGTTAAAAGCAATGAAACACTGATACATGCTACAGTGTACAAGGGATGATCCTTAAAACTAATATGTTAAACAAAAGGAGGGAGGAGATACAAAAGACCACATACTGTAAGATTCTGTTTATATAAACTGTTTAAAAAGGGAAATCCACAGAGTCAGAAAGTGCTTGTCAAAGGCAGGGAGGGCTCAACAGGGGCTGGGAAGTGACTGCCTAATGAGTGTGGGTTTTCCTTTAGGGGTGCTAAAAGTATTCAGTAACTTGACAATGGTGATTGTCATACAACACTGTGTGGTAAACGTCACTAATGGTAAATTTTATGTTCTGTGTATGAAGGTGAAGGTGAAGTCGCTCAGTTGTGTCCGACTCTCTGCGACCCCGCGGACCGGAGCCTACCAGGCTTCTCCGTCCATGGGATTCTCCAGGCAAGAATACTGGAGCGGTTTATCATTTCCTTCTCCAGGGGATCTTCCTAACTCAGGGATCGAACCCAGGTCTCCCACATTGGAGGCAGACGCTTTAAGCTCTGAGCCACCACGGGAGACCGTATTATGCTACAATAAGCAAAAAAAAAAAAAAAAAACAACCAAGAATATGGGGCTTATATCTTATGTAGCCTGCAAAACCCATATTTGCTACCTGGCCCTTAACAGAAATAGTTGCCGATCCATGGTCTACTTGAGCAGGTCTACCGAGCATGCTGTGAATATTTTTGAGGTCTTACCCAAGAATCTTGAAACTATTTACTCTGAAGCAATATTTTACTAGCAGCACCCTAATTCTTATGCTTAGCTTGAAGCCATTTCTTCCTTTGAGGGTCTTTTGCTGTATAGATGAGATGTTGGTTAAGAAAAACATTTTTATTCTTAATAGGTAAGTAACTGCCTTAGAAATGCTTCCTCTAGATTTTGCATAAGAACTGGACAGGTTTTTTGTTCATATTTCTTGTTTCTAAGTCTAAAAATGCATAAGTCAGATGACATTTTTGGCAGACTTTACTTACAGTCTTTTTAAGGTCCTTTCAGCTTCCCTCCCAACTGATACTAAAGCGAATGCCACATGTCTAAGTATGTGTGTGTGTGTGTGTGTGTGTGTGTGTGTGTGTGTGTGTGTGACAGAGAGAGAGAGAGAAAGAAAGCATCACCGAACTACCAGATTGACTGGACCAGCTAGACAATTACTGTGTGAGTTTGCAGTTGAAGTCAGACACTTCTCTCATATGTCTGGTATCTTGTCTAAAACATTGAAACAGCAGGGTGCTGGCTGGGCATCTCTCTATCACTCTCTTCTTCTCTGTTTCTCTCTCTCTCCCTCCCCCTGTGTTTCTCCCTCATCTCTTCACATAACTAGCGTGAACTTTCTCAGAGAAGAGTGGCTCTGTGCAGTCAAACTTCTTACTTGCTACCAAGATTCCCTGAGAATGAACATTCTACCCAATCCATTTGAAAGTTGCAAGACTTCTTGTGACAGAACCTTGGAAGTCATGCAGTATCTTTTGCACAAAAGTCTAGTGATCAAAAGCAAGTGATCCGTCCTGCCAAGATTCACAGGGAAGAGAATACTCTTTGGCAGGAAATGTGGTCAGTTCAGTCACTCAGTCGTGTGCCCCCATGGACTGCAGCACGCCAGGCTTCCCTGTCCATCACCAACTCCCAGAGCATGCTCAAACTCATGTCCATCAGGTCGCTGATGCCATGCAACCATCTCCTTTTCAGTCACTGATTTCTCCTCCTGCCTTCAATCTTTCCCNGTGCCCCCATGGACTGCAGCACGCCAGGCTTCCCTGTCCATCACCAACTCCCAGAGCATGCTCAAACTCATGTCCATCAGGTCGCTGATGCCATGCAACCATCTCCTTTTCAGTCACTGATTTCTCCTCCTGCCTTCAATCTTTCCCAGCATCAGGGTCTTTTCAAATGAGTCAGTTCTTCTCGTCGGGTGGCCAAAGTATTGGAGCTTCAGCTTCAGCATCAGTCCTTCCAGTGAAGATTCAGGACTGATTTCCTTTATGATGGACTGGTTTGATCTCCTTGCAGTCCAAGGGACTCTCAAGAGTCTTCTCCAACACCACAGTTCAAAAGCATCAATTCTTTGGCACTCAGCTTTATTTATGGTACAACTCTCACATCCATACATGATTATTGAAAAGCCATAGCTTTGACTAGATGGACCTTGTTTGGCAAAGTAATATCTCTGCTTTTTAATATGCTGTCTAGGTTGGTCATAGCTATTCTTCCAAGGAGCAAGTGTCTTTGAATTTCATGGCTGCAGTCACCATCAGCAGTGATTTTGGAGTCCAAGAAAATGTCATCTCCATATCTGGGGTTACTGATATTTCTCCCTGCCATGTTGATTCCAGCTTGTGCTTCATCCAACCCAGTATCTCACATGATGTACTCTGGATACGAGTTAAATAAACAGGGTGACAAAATACAGCCTTGATTTATCCCTTTCCCAATTTGGAATCAGTCCTTTGTTCCATGTCTGTTCTAACTGTTGCTTCTTGACCTGCGTACAGATTTCTCAGGAGGCAGATTAAGGTGGTCTGGCATTCTCACCTCTGAGAATTTTTGACAGTTAGTTGTGATCCACACAGTCAAAGGCTTTGGCATAGTCAATAAAGCAGAAGTAGATGTTTTTCTGGAACTCTCTTGCCTTTTTGATGATCCAACGGATGTTGGAAATTTGATCTCTGGTTCCTCTGCCATTTTTAAATTCAGCATGAACATCTGGAAGCTCTCAGTTCACATACTGTTGAAGCTTCACTTGGAGAATTTTGAGCGTTACTTTGCTAGTGTGTGAGATGAGTGCAATTGTGTGGTATTTTGAACATTCTTTGGCATTGCCTTTCTTTGGGATTTGAATGAAAACTGACATTTTCCAGTCCTGTGGCCACTGCTGAGTTTTCCAAATTCCATTATGATTATCTGGGTCATTAAAATCTTTTTATGTATAGTTCTTCTGTGTATTCTTGCCACCTCTTCTTAATATCTTTGCTTCTGTTAGGTCCATACCATTTCTGTCCTTTATTGTGCCCATCTTTCCATGAAATGTTTCCTTGGTATCTCTAATTTTCCTCCATTTCTTTGCACTGATCACTGAGGTAGGCTTTCTTATCTCTACTTGCTTTGGAACTCTGCATTCAGATGTGTGTATCTTTCCTTTTCTTCTTTGCATTTCACGTCTTTTCTCAGCTATTTGTAAGGCCTTCTGAGACAGCCATTTTGCTTTTTTGCATTTCTTTTTCTTGGGAATGGTCTTGATCACTGCCTCCTGTAAATGTCAAGAACCTCCATCCATAGTTCTTTAGGCACTCTATCAGATCTAATCCCTTGAATCTATTTGTCATTTTCACTGTAAAATCACAAGGGATTTGATTTAGGTCATACCTGAATGTTCTAGTGGTTTTCCTACTTTCTTCAATTTTAGTCTGAATTTGGCAATAAGGAGTTCATGATCTCAGCCACAGTCAGCTTCCAGTCTTGTTTTTGTTGACTGTATAGAGCTTCTCCGTCTTTGGCTTCAAAGAATATAATCAATCTGATTTTGGTATTGACTATCTGGTGATGTCCATGTGTAGAGTCTTTTCTTGTGTTGTTGGAAGAATGTGTTTGCTATGACCAGTATGTTCTTAAAACTCTGTTAGCCTTTGCCCTGCTTCATTCTATACTCCAAGGCCAAACTTGCCTATTACTCCAGGTATCTCTTGACTTCCTGCTTTGCATTCTAGTCCCCTACTATGATAAAGACATCTGTTTTTGGTGTTAATTCTAGAAGGTCTTGTCGGTCTTCATAGAACTGTTCAACTTTAGCCTCTTCAGCATTAGTGGCTGGGGTATAGACTCGGATTACTGTGATACTGAATGGTTTGCCTTGGAAACAAACAGAGATCACGCTTTTGTTTTTGAGATTGCACCCAAGTACTGCATTTCAGACTCTTTTGTTGACTATGAGGACTACTCCATTTCTTCTAAGGGATTCTTGCCTGCCCACAGTGGTAGATATAATGGTCACCTGAATTAAATTCATCCATTCCAGCCCATCTTAGTTCACTGATTCCTAAAAGGTCAATGTTCACTCTCACCATCTCCTATTTGATCACTTCCAATTTGACTTGATTCATGGACCTAACATTCCAGGTTCCTGTGCAATACTGCTCTTTACAGCATCAGATTTTACTTCCATCACCAGTCACATCTACAACTGGACATTGTTTTCACTCTGGCTCTGTCTCTTCATTCTTTTTGGAGTTATTTCTCCACTCTTCTCCAATAGCATATTGGGTACCTACTGTCCTGAGGAGTTCATCTTTCATTGTCATATCTTTTTGCCTCTTCATACTGTTCATGGGGTTCTCAAGGCAAGAATATTGAAGTGGTTTGCCATTTTCTTCTCCAGTGGACCACAGTTTGTCATAACTCCACCATGACCTGTCCGTCTTGGGTGGCCCTACATGGCATGGCCCATAGTTTCACTGAGTTAGACAAGGCTATGGTCCATGTGATCAGTTTGGTTACTTTTCTGTGTTTGTGATTTTCATTCTGTTTACCCTCTGATGGAGAAGGATAAGAGGCTTATGGAAGCTTCCTGATGGGAGAGATGGCTATGGGGGAAACTGTGTCTTGCTCTGATGGGCAGGGCCATGCTCAGCAAGAAGTCTTTAATCCAATTTTCTGTTGATGGGGGGGAAGGAATGTTGTTTTCCCTCTCTGTTGTTTGGCCTGAGGCCAAACTATGGTAGGAGTAATGAAAGTAATGGCAATCTCCTTCAAAAGGATTTGTGCGCGCACAGTTGTGTTCAGGGCTCCTGACCCCCACGCAGGCCACTGACCCATGCCTCCGCCGTGGACTCCGGGACACTCACAGGCAAGTCTGAGGACACTGCTCCTTTCTCCTGGCTCCTGGTGCCCACAGGGCTTATGTGTGCCCTCCAAGAGTCTGTTTCCCCAGTTCTGTGGAAGCTCTATAATCAAATCCCGCTGGCCTCCAAAGTCAAATTCCGTTGGGTTCTCAGACCCTTTGCTGGATCCCCAGGTTGGGAAATTTGCTGTGGGTCCTAGAACTTTCTTAACAGCATGAGAATTTCTTCGGTATAATTGTTCTGCACTTTGTGAATCATCTCTTGGCGGTGCTATGGCAGGGCTAGTGGTGACCTCCTCCAAGAGGGCTTATGCCACACACTGTGTGACCCGGGTCTGCTGTAAACAGGGCCCCCGTCCCCATGGCAGGCCACTGCTGACCTGTGCCTCCACAGGAGGCACTCAGACACTCAAAGGCAGGTCTGGCTCAGTCTCTGTGGGGGTCTCTGGGTCCTGGTACACTCAAGGTTTTGTTTAGTAAATCTGGTAGCTATGGTTCATTGAAATGAGGAGACACTGTGGAGACTAGCTGCCATATTCACCTATACATTTAAGAGGAATTCTAAATATGAGTATGCTTTATTTTAAAAGATAAAAGATTTGTATGAGAAAATAAATGAATAAATAACCCACAGTTAGAAGTTCAATAATAGACATTCAAGAAAATGATCAATGGTCATATGAAAGAAGAAGAGAATAGCTCTGCCCCAGAGAAATCAGAGAAAGGCTTTATAGGAATGATATAATCTGATTTGGGTTTTGAAGAATGTCTATGCATTTATTTCATAGAAGAGAAATGTGCTCGCAGGCAGAAGGAATAGCATAAACTCACACTAAGATGAAGAACTTCGCGATGTAGCCCAGAAATACCAAGTGCTCCAGCCTATATTTGGGCCAAGATAAGGCTGACAAAGTCGGTGGGGACCTCCATGATAAAGGACCCAGTGGATATATGCATCTGGGAAATTATACATACTCTCCTATAGCTCTGTTAGTAGCTCCCAATGACCTTTAGAATACTAGGGGCTCTGAGTAGTCTTGCAATAAGGAAATCCATTTAACTCCAAGAAACTTTCCAATGTATTTGAATAGAGAATGCTTTTTTGGTACAGCGGTCACAAATCATTCCACAAGTCTTTATTTTATGAAACATCCTTGGGGAGCCATTTGGGGCTCAAAGGCAAGTGAGAGAGATGCTAAGATTTTCATTATTGAGAAAAACTCTAGTACTATTTTGGATGGATTTAAAGGGAATAAGACTGGATGGAATGAAGGAGACTAGCTAAGATAGCAAGAAATTGAAACCTGAACTAAGAAAGCAAAAGTGAAAATGAAGATGAGGGCATTGAGCATATCCTCTTTAATAATGCTGAGTAAGCGCTTGGATACAAATATCAGTTTTGCAGTTCCCATAATAGGATGTTGCAACCATTCTTCCTAATGGATGTGTTATCCAATTATGTGACTGCCTCATTTTGTATTACTTGAACCATTTTGTATTACTTGAAGCAAAGGATTAAAATGAAATTTTAAAAAGCATATATCACATATAACCTGTCTACAATACACTGAGCTTATTGTTAGATGAGGTCAAAGGACTGGGGAAAATGAATTATCTATTTCCTATTGGCCAATAAAATGAAACAGAGCTGTTACTTTGGCTTTTTTTTTTTTTTTAAAGGCAAAGGTTGTTTTTCTGCAGCTCCTAATTTCTAACAGAAATTTATCATGTAGATCTTTGCTCAGGGGGAGTGAAACTACAGAATGAATAGTGTCCCAAAGATTTTTTTGCAGAAGATGCAAGCATTCTTTTTCAGTCTTTTCCCCCAATAGTTAAAGCTTAAAGCACATACTAAAATGTTCTTCTACAGCAGTTTTACATGACGTTATTCAGGAGCTGGGTTACATAACGTTCTACAGGGAAAAGGTGGCCTTACTAACATCTATACCTTTAGAAATTGGGAGTGCAACTGAGAAACTAAATCTGGAATGAGTTAAGAGCAGCATATACATTGGGGATTTAAAAACCCCAAGCTTGCTGGCCCAGTTTCAGAAACCATGGGCAATTGTTTGCAGATACAGGTATAGTTTGCTCAGCTCCTGTGTTGTTCACCTGACACTAGGCTACAGGCTCAACACCTGTGGACATTTGCATGCACTCTTTCACAGCCACATTTTCTACGGGGGAGGAGGAAACCTGCATGGGAAAGGAACTCAGCTGAGTGGAGGCAGAGGTAGATAGTTTTATCTCCCCATTGCTCTGACACAAATGCATTTATTTAAACCTCTGTAAAACCTTGCTTCCAAGAACCAAGTGCATTACATAATTTGCATTATGCTGTCCATTTGTATTTGCAAAGGAATCACATACTTCAAACTTCTTCATTGCCAAGATAAAAACTATGGTCATACACTAGACGTTCTATCATTATAATTACAAAAAGCTCATAGTAATGTCTTAAATGCCCTTACGACTTCAGCAGAAATTACAGTAACTGTTGTAACCAGATATAGAGAGGCTAAATAGACACAAGTGAATATCCACATCAAAATAAGGTTTCAGGACTATCTATTCCACAACTCTATTTTCATACTCTAATTGCTAATAATGATTATGAAAATGGTAAAGCATTCTTCAAAGAAAAGTTCCATGGCATAATGTATAAAGGAAATAATGCCCATAAAATATTTTGCACCTGCCTAGCACATGGCACCCCACTCCAGTGTTCTTGCCTGGAGAATCCCAGGGACAGGGGAGCCTGGTGGGCTGCCGTCTCTGGGGTCACACAGAGTCGGACACGACTGAAGTGACTTAGCAGCAGCAGCAGCAGCAGCAGCAGCAGCACGTCATCAATAACCAGTAGTAACAATTAACTTTTATGTTATAAAGTAAGAAAAAGATAAACTTGAGTGGGCCAGCCTTCCCAGGTGGAGCAGTGGTCAAGAATCTGCCTGCCAATGCAAGAGAGGAGACTTGGGTTTCATCCGTGCCTTGGGAAGATCCCCTAGAGGAGGAAACGGCAACCCTCTCCAGTATTCTTGCCTGGGGAATCGCATGAACGGAGGACCCTGCTGGGCTAGAGCCCACGGAGTGGCAGAGCATGCATGAACACAACAGCGCAAACGGGCGGAAAAGGAGCAGGTTTTGTCACAAGATGAAAAATACCAGTGGAGACGAGAACTCTATTTACCTGTTAACTAAATTCCTGGTGTGTTTATATTTAAGTCTGCTAAGTCGCTTCAGTTGTGTCCAACTCTGTGCAACCCCATAGACGGCAGCCCACCAGGCTCCCCCATCCCTGAGATTCTCTAGGCAAGAACACTGGAGTGGGGTGCCAT
>SJYX01022395.1:257714-331041 GCA_006410675.1 Oreotragus oreotragus
CCCCCCCCCCCCAACAAAACGTCTGGCCATCTTCTGGCCTAGTGAGATAGAAAGCCGCTCAGGCAGAACTCCATGGAACCCGGAGAACTAACCTTCTGGCAAGGAACACTTGGGGTCTGAGAAGGGTCTGAGAAGTAACTCAGATGGAGTGAGATGAACATTTGTTGCTCTTGTCTAATCCCTAAGTCATGTCCAACTCTGTGACCTTACAGACTAAAGCACACCAGGCTTCCCAGCCATTCACTACCGCTCAGAGTTTGCTCAGATTCATGTCCATTGAGTCAGTGATGCTATCTAACATTAAGGTAACTTCAAGTTGCAGTAATTTAAATGTTTCAGTCACCTAGGTAATATTGGGAGAATGTGAGAGAATGATAACCTAACCCATAGTCCAAATATTCAGATTTTTTTTATATCTACCTTTCTGGACATTGAGAATATGCTGATTATTGATGTTTAGAGAAGCAAACTGTAATTAGAGTAAACATATGCTGTAAAGTCAAATTGGTAGTGAAAAAACTAAATGTAATTTATCCAAAGGAACTATTAAAATATGCTGTTAGTTTTAAAGTTAGAAAATGGAAAAAGTAGATAAATGAGGAAATTTTCCTTTAACTTTGCATTAACTTTTCAATGGAAAAGTTGAAGAAATGAATTTCTTCAGTTATTTTTGAAAATAATTATGAGTTATTTACACTTTATTATGAGAAAAATCTCTTTTACTTTTTTTCTCTCTCTCCTCTTTTTTTCTCTCATACTTGGTAGACAAATGCAAATACTTTGAGAGGATATCCCAACAGAAACCACTGTGGTTTGAGGGTTTCCTCGTCATCTTGTATTAGAGAAAATGATGCTGAATCATATATACTTAACAAATCAAAAAGCAACAAACATGTGTTAGTAATGAAAATGCCCCATACTAAGTAATCATCATGATGCCACTAAAGGAAAACAAGACTTTTTATTTACTTAACACATTACACTATGTTCCATAGAGAAAGAATATATTTTACCAAACACTGATGAACTGAAATTCTGCCCACCCAATTTCACCTTCATATGGATTTTAATATTGACTACACATGTCTGCTAAGTCACTTCAGTTGTGTCTGACTCTTTGCAACTATAGACTATAGCCTGCCAGACTCCTCTGTCCATGGGATTCTCCAGGCAAGAATACTGGAGTGGTTTGCCATGCCTTCCTCCAGGGAATTTTTCTGACCCAGGGTTTGAACACACATCTCTTACTCTCCTGAATTGGCAGGGGGGTTCTTTACCACTAATGCCACCTAGGAAGCTCAATATTGACTATAGTTAATACTATTTTCTTCATTCTATTATACACAAAGGACTTTGTTCTTGTAATTGGTAGAGATAAAAGGAAACCAAGTCATGTTCACCAAAATGGAAAACTACAAAGAAAAATATGATTGTCTCAGTAATTATAATAGTGACAAGGTTTGCAACATATGAATAGATAGAGCTATCCTTCCTATGTCACAAATTCAGCCAGTCATTTTACATTTAGAACAGTAAAAATAAATAAATAAAAATCTCATCATTTGAAAGTGGAGAAAGTGAGTTGCCAATGGAGAAGAAATACTCATTCATTTCTTAAAGTCAAAGAGTTATAAAAGCTAACGGATGACTGAAACAATTTTAGAAGATTTGAGCCCAAGACCTGCTGTGAAGGACTATAATGAAAGGGAGATGGACGCTATCTGCCATTGGGAAGCCTGGAAAATAAGTAGGGAACAATGAGGAGGATGAAAACAGGGAAGTTAAAGGCAGATCTGTATGTGGAACAGTTAACCAATCTGTACCTCCAAATGGTACACTTTGAAAGTTCAGAGTCGATCTCTTCTATATGAAATTCCCTGGGGATTCCTCTCTGACAAGTTTGAATGGACCTCTTGGGTGAAGTCAAGTTTTCTAGTGTCAAAGTTACTGCCAAGAATAAAGCCTTCTTTGTTTTGTTTTTTGAGAGACCTGAGACCGGATAGCTGCTCTCTGTTCACTGATCTTAAAACTAAGCCTTCCAGTCAATAATCTATAGCCACACACTGAATTGTTTACCAGTTAGAAGAAGAAATGCATGCTAACTGACCAATACTTCTTTTTTTTTTAATATAAAGAGAAAACCAAGGGTTTTCAGACAAATAAGAAAAATAAAATAAAAAAGAAAGATCTAAGCAAATTAACAGAAAACGTCTTAAAATGAACATGTAACTCAAGAACATGAGAGAACTTTTAAAGAATTATAATTAACACTCTCATGAATGTTCAAGAAAACACACTCACAAAAAGAAAAGGAATAGGATGCTATACAAAATACACTATACAATTATAGGGAAAGCTTGTTGGGGCGGGTAAAATATGGTCTCTAAAATTAACATTTTCAATTGAAAGGCAAGACAATGAAATCAAACTTGATATACCCAAGTTTACAGAGAAAAATGCAAAGATACTAAATATGAAAAAAAATGCAAAAGGCCAATGATTTCTAGCACAACATTGATTGAAACAGAAAAAGCAGAAATTCTCAAAGAAATATAGAAATGTAAAATCAACGGGGTTTGGGGGGGTGATAAGGACATCACCAATGACTTGCTTGCATTTAATAAGATATTTCTTAAATCCCAAATATAGACTATTTGTTAAATAGTCTATAAAGAATGAAAATAGAAACAAGGAAACCACTTAGGCAACTAAAGCACCCAGCTGGGAAATGATGATACCTCCAAAGTAGAGCAAGTGAGAAGTGGTCAGATTCTAAACAAATCTTAAAGATAGAATCAATAGAATCGCTAGATATGGGATGTGAAAAAAACTAAAGATGTCAAATTTTTTTGATCCAGGCAACTAGATGAACGGAATTCTGATTTACTGAGATAAAATTTACTGCAAAAGGAATGCTCTTGTTAGTGAAATTTGGGGAGAAATATGTAATTTGGACTGTTAGATGTGAGATTCATGTTAGACACCCAATTGGATATATTGAAAAAGTAGTGAGATATTGGAGTCTGAAATTCCAGGAAGAAGAGTCTAGCAATTGTGAACAAATGACATTTAAAGCTAAGGTGCTGAATGAGTTCACCAAATACTGAGTACATAGAGATAATAGGAAAGGTCCATAGAGCAAGCCCTGACGCACTCCAGTGTTGAGATGTGAAGAAGATGAAGAGTAACAAGCCAAAAAGAAGCATCTAGTGAGGCAGAAGGATTACCAAAAGAGAGTGGCATGCCGGAAGTCAAGTGTGTTTCAAGAAAGACGGAGTCATCAGCTGTGTCAAAACCTGCTTTGAAGTAAGTGCAATAAGGACTTAAAAGTGATCGTTGAATTTTGCAGCCTGGAGCTCTTTGGTGATGTGACAAAAGCTGCTCCTGAGGTGATAGGGGTGAAACCAGAATAAAGTGTATTTAAGAGAGAATGGGAAAGGCAGTAGAGAGAGATTAGACATAATCTTTCAGGAGATTTTCTAGGAAAGTTAGCACAGAACTGCTGAGGTGTTTGGAAGTATATTGGGATGAAAGGAAGATCTTTTATGATATGTGCTGTTGGAGCATATTTATATCATATTGGGAATGTTCCTGTAGAGAGGGATCATTTGATTCAGGATGGGGACAGCAGCCATAGAAACAATATCCTTAAAACAGGAAGGGGGAAAACGCACAAAGAAGCTACTAGCCTTCCATGAAGCAAAGACAATACAGTGGATGGCAGAATGCATAGGGGCAGACGTATGAAGGTAGGTTTGTGCAAAAGCACACAAAAGTTGCTGCTGATTGTTTCCATTCTTTTTTTTTTTTTTTTTCTCCGTAAAATAAGAAGAAAAGGAAATCAGAAGAGCAAGTGGGAGAGATTAGAGAGGAGATAAAAAGATGATAAATCATCCTGTAGGTGAGGAGGAAAGCACCTAAGGAAGGAAGGAAGACTTCTAAGGCAGCACAAAGAGCACTTTCGCGTTGCCTTTCTTCGGGATTGGAATGAAAACTGACCTTTTCCAGTCCTGTGGCCACTGCTGAGTCTTCCAAATTTGCTGGCATATTGAGTGCAGAACTTTCACAGCATCATCTTTCTGGATTTGAAGTAGCTCAACTGGAATCTCATTGTCTCCACTAGCTTTGTTCATAGTGATGATTCCTAAAGCCCACTTGACTTTGCATTCCAGGATGTCTGGCTCTAGGCGAATGATCACACCATCATGGTGATCTGGGTCATGAAAATCTTTTTTGTATAGTTCTTCTGTGTATTCTTGCCACCTCTTCTTATTATCTTCTGCTTCTGCTAGGTCCATATCATTTATGTCTTATATTGTGCCCATCTTTGCATGAAATGTTCCCTTGGTATCTCTAATTTTCTTGTAGAGATCCCTAGTCTTTCCCATTCTACTGTTTTGCTCTATTTCTTTGCATTGATCACTAAGGAAGGCTTTCTTATCTTTCTTTATTATTCTTTGGAACTCTGCATTCAATAGGTATATCTTTCCTTTTCTCCTTTGCCTGTAACTTTTCTTCCTTTCTCAGATATTTGTAAGGCCTCCTCAGACAACCATTTTGCCTTTTTGCATTTCTTTTTCTTGGGAATGGTCTTGATCACTGTCTCCTATACAATGTCACAAACCTCTGTCCATAGTTCTTCAGGCACTCTATCAGATCTAATCCTTTGAATCTGTTTGTTACTTCCACTATAAAATCATAAGGGATTTGATTTAGGTCATACCTGAATAGTCTAGTGGTTTTCCCTACTTTCTTCAATTAAAGTCTGAACTTTGCAATAAGGAGTTCATGACCTGAGCCATAGTCAGCTCCCGGTCTTATTTTTGCTGACTGTATAGAGTTTCTCCATCTTTGGCTGCAAAGAATATAATTAGTCTGATTTTGGTATTGACCATCTGGTGATATCCATGTGTAGAGTCTTCTCTTGTGTTGTTGGAAGAGTGTGTTTGCTATGATGAGTGCCTTCTCTTGGCAAAACTTTGCTAGCCTTTGTCCTGCTTCATTTTGTCCTCCAAGGCCAAATTTGCCTGTGATTCCAGGTATCTCTTGACTTCCTACTTTTGCATTCCAGTCCCCTACAATGAAAAGGATATCTTTTGCAGTGTTAGTTCTAAAAGGTCTAAAAGACCTTGTAGGTCTTCATAGAACCTTGTAGGTCTTCATAGAACCATTTATAGAACATTCATAGAACTGTTCCAGATGTTAAAGCTGGATTTAAAAAAGGCAGAGGAATCAGAGATCAAATTGCCAACATCCACTGGATTATCAAAACAGCAAGAGAGTTCCAGAAAAACATCTATTTCTGCTTTATTGACTGACTACACCAAAGCCTTTAACTGTGTGGATCACAACAAACTGTGGAAAATTCTTAATGAGATGGGAATACCAGACCACCTGACCTGCCTCCTGAGAAATCTGTATACAGGTCGGGAAGCAACAGTTAGAACAAGACATGGAGCAACAGACTGGTTCCAAATAGGAAAAGGAGTATGTTAATGCTGTGTTTTGTCACCCTTCTTATTTAACTTATATGCAGAGTACATCATGCGAAATGCTGGGCTGGATGAAGACAAGCTGGAATCGAGATTGCTGGGAGAAATATCAATAACCTCAGATATGCAGATGACACCACCCTTATGGCAGAAAGTGAAGAAGAACTAAAGAGCCTCTTGATGAAAGTGAAAGAGGAGAGTGAAAAAGTTGGCTTAAAACTCAACATTCAGAAAACTAAAATAATGGAATCTGGGCCCATCACTTCTTGGCAAATAGGTGGGAAACAATGACAGACTTTATTTTAGGGGGCTCCAAAATCACTGCAGATGGTGACTGCAGCCATGAAATTCAAAGATGCTTGCTTCTTGGAAGAAAAGCTATGACCAACCTAGACAGCATATTCAAAAGCAGAGACATTAATTTGCCAACAAAGTTCTGTCTAGTCAAAGCTATGGTTTTACCTGTAGTCGTATGGATGTGAGAGCTGGACCATAAAGAAGGCTGAGCACTGAAGTATTGATGCTTTTGAACTGTGGTGTTGGAGAAGATTCTTGAGGGTCCCTTGGACAGCAAGGAGATCCAACCTGTCAATCCTAAAGGAAATCAGTCCTGAATATTCACTGAAAGGACTGATGCTGAAGCTGAAACTCCAAAACTTTAGGCACTTGATGCAAAGAACTGATTCACTGGAAAAGACTCTGATGCTGGGAAAGACTGAAGGCAGGAGTAGAAGGGGACGACAGAGGATGAGATGGTTGGATGGCATCATCAACTTGATGGACATGAGTCTGAGTACACTCCGGGAGTTGGTGATGGACAGGGGAAGCCTGGCGTGCTGCAGTCCATGGGGTCACAGAGTTGGACACAACTGAGCGACTGAACTGAACTGAACTGAACAAAGAGCACACTTGGGATTAATAGTTATGAACAAAGAGAGAGACATGGGAAATTGACCATGTGCTTCTTCAGATCTCAGTCAGGTGCGTGGGGAGCTGTATTATGAGTAAAGACTTGATTTTACAGGCTTCAGGTTTTGTGAGCGCAAGATGAGTTTGGGAGATGAATCAATGGTGGGAGGCAAGGGCGTCATGATAGAGCACAGTTTCTAAGCTAGGTGAGGAGACTAGTGAGGAGATGTGTGGTGTGGTGCACAGCGAAAAAGTGGTGAGTCAGAAAGAAAGGAACTTTGAAGTAAGAATATTAGAGAAAGAGAGAGAATGGGACTGGACAGAAGGAGGGGATGGAATGATAAATCAGGCAGCAACTTGAGATTAGAGTGCTTGAAACTGAAATTAAAACTGAAGTGTCAAGGTCTAAGATATGGCTGGAGTGAATAAGGTAGGGTGGAATGCAAACTCTTGAGACATGGGAAGATCAAAGACCTGGGCGGTTGACTACTGGAACGATTTATCTACACTGAAATTACCAAGATTTATGACAGAAGTTGTATTGGAGGGAGAGAAATGGTGAATTAGTTGATACCATAGACTTAAGGATTGCAAATTGGTAAAATGAGGAAACAGTGTCTCAAGGATCTATGCATGATTATGGCAAATAAGAGTAGAGAGTAGTAATCTTACAAAGTTCCTGAGAAGAAATGTTTCAATGAGGGGAGTGGTGTTACAATGTTTGGAGGCAGTAATCAGAACAAAGGAAGACTCCCACCTCCAGGAACAATAGTATTGAGTTCAAGGAAAAGAAACAGTCATGTCTAGAGAATATAGCAGAAAAATGTGTGCTCACATGAGAGCCAGCTTCCACTCAGACCAAGAGGCTGCAGAGATTTCACGAGGAAGCCAAAGATACAGAACAGAGATCAGCAAATGCAGCCAACATGGACAAATTTAGCCAGCCTCCTGTGCAATTTATGCCTAGGAGCTGAGAATAGGTTTTATATTTTTAAAGAGTTAGACTTAGACTTTAAATGGCTATATAAGTACATGCATGATATTCTTGATTTTGTCTCTTGGTCCACAAGGCCTCAAGGATTGATATTTACTATCTAACCCTTTCATATAAAATCAAATGTCTCCCACCCCCAGTCCAGAGGATCTGCTGCAGATGCTCAGGGCACCATCAGGGCCACAGTGACTCACAATGGTGAAGACACACATCCTGATCTTGAGATACAAAGCCGTTCCCTACAACTTTCACCCAAACGCTCCCAAAATTTATGAGGAAACTCCAAAGGCCAACGTGCAGACAAACACACTGCAATTTTGGTATCTACAAAACCTATGGCACTTCTAACACAACATAACACAGCTATATGGTATTTTCTCCAGTCACACAGAACAACTTCTCCCTACCTTCCCTAGCCTTCCCCTTCCTCCACTGGAGAAAGATCACTTCTACATACACACACAAATCTGCCAGCTTCTGATATAGAAGATTTTGCTAATGACTGACAAGGAAAGTGTCTGGGCAGAGCAAATTTGAGAATAGTATATGGAATCATGGGGCCTCCCAAGTGGCACCAGTGGTAAAGAACCTGCCTGCCAATGCAAGAGACACAAGAGATGCAAGTTCAATCACTGGGTTGGGAAGATCTCCTGCAGAAGGAAATGGTGGCCCACTCCAGTTTTCTTGCCTGGAAAATCCCACGGACAGAGGAGCCTGGTGGGCTACATATCTGCCAGCTTCTGATATAGAAGATTTTGCTAATGACTGACAAGGAAAGTGTCTGGGCAGAGCAAATTTGAGAATAGTATATGGAATCATGGGGCCTCCCAAGTGGCACCAGTGGTAAAGAACATGCCTGCCAATGCAAGAGACACAAGAGATGCAAGTTCAATCACTGGGTTGGGAAGATCTCCTGCAGAAGGAAATGGTGGCCCACTCCAGTTTTCTTGCCTGGAAAATCCCACGGACAGAGGAGCCTGGTGGGCTACAGTCCATGGGATCACAAAGAGTTGGACACACATACACGCACTCACACACACACACACACACACACACACATACATACACACACACACACACACACACACACACATGCATATAGAATCATAAGCAGATTGGAATCTGATGAGAAATAACGAGAGTTTAGGGCATCTTATGTTGACTAAGGTAAACAGGTAAAATCCAAGACCAAGACTCTTAAGGGTCATTTGATCAAACTGTGGTGGGAGACTATAATTCAGTAGTGGTGGGAAGAGGTGAGAGACCTCTACAGAAGCTGATGGGACTCTTTGGATTCCTGGTTCAGCCACAGCTTTGGTTTCTAACAGAAGTGTGGGAACACATGATGCTCTGATGTGCTCCCTGAGAGCTTCACCAAGTCTGTCTTTAGACTACCTACCATCTACATTTATTTATTCATCATCACAATTCTGTGAAGAAGGTATTAAAACTTCCATTTCACAGATGAGAAAAAAAATAAGTGATCTGACCAAGGTTATACAGGTAATCAAATCCAAAACCTGAGCTAGAACCTAGGGCTTCTGGCTATTAAACCAACCATTTCTTTTTCTCACAGCTGAAGAGTATGTATTCAAAAATAGCACATATTAGCAACTGGGGGGTACTTTCTATAGACCTGAAAACATAAAAAAGAATATACCCTCCAAGACTTGTTTCATTAAATCAAAACATATGATTAAGCAGTCCTACCATCTGACTGTTAAAAGCATATCTCAAACTTAGAAATATGAGCATATCTAAAGAAATAAGCACATACGAACATATAAGCAGGAGAGGGTGGTCTGCTTTAAACATGAATCTTTGATATTAATTTTGGTGGAAAAGAGAAGACTGGTGTTGAACTCTGGAAACACATTCTAGCACTAGAGAAGTATTCTCTGACAAAGACAAAAAGATTTCATCACTTCCAACTGAGACCTGGATACATTGGCCATACGATTATGAACGTCTCACCAAGCAAACTTCGAACAACTAGTTCAAAATCCAGGTACTTTCAAGTTCCTAGCTTCTTTAAATAAGGGTACAACACTCTGCAAAGCACTATCGTCTTCTTCTGTAAATAAATGAATTCACATTCTCAATCATATTTTAATTGGCTATGATTATAACCCCTTTCAATCTATCACTCAATACATGATAAAACCTAATTTTCTAACATCAAAAATGAAAGTCTGATTCAGAATTGTGGTAGATAACCTGAGGTTGTCAGGGAAAAAAATCTTCCAAAGAAGATGTGGAACTCTTCCTGTTTTTCTCGCTTTTTCTTTCTTTCATGAAAATGTGTACTGTAACAGCCGTATAGTACTTAACGTGATATAGTCTTCAGTGGTCCCAATTAAATGTGTGGTACTTTATTTTTATAATACAATTTTGGCAATGTAGTCATGAAGTGTTTTTACTGTACTTTCAGATGCCACATTATAAAAGAGAAGCATCATTTGATTTACTACCAGGAAAAATGAGTCAACTTGTAATTAAAATAGGCTTCTCCAAATGAAAATATTTATCTTAGTTTCACTTTCTTTGACGTGTTTGTATCCCTCATAGTTACTTCAATGAACATATGTTAACTATTTATTCATTGATTTATCATGTTGTATTTTTAAATATTTTGTTTTAGAGGTATGAGGTTTATATGGTAGATCAAACAAGAGACATGGAGGTTATTTTCAAGAGACATATGATTGGGGTAAATAAGATTTTAAAACAGTGCTATAAGAAATATCAAAGATCATACAAGTGTTGTCTGAACTCCTGTAGAGACAATCATGTCAATGACTGTCTCAGTCAACTGAGGTTAAATAATGTTGCAATAACAACAACAAAAAAATCTAAAAAGTCTCAGTGATTTGCCAAATAAAGTTTATTTTTCACTCAAGTTACATGTCCTTTTTGGGTCAAGAATGATATATCTTCCACATTTCTTTGTTCTTTACCTGAAGGAAGGGAAGTAAGCCAGAAAGAAAAACACCAATACAGTATACTAACACATATATACGGAATTTAGAAAGATGGTAATGAGGACCCTGTATGCAAGACAGCAAAAGAGACACAGATGTATAGAACGGACTTTTGGACTCTGAGGGAGAGGGAGAGGGTGGGGTGATCTGGGAGAATGGCATTGAAACCTGTGTACTATCATGTAAGAAACAAATCACCAGTCTATGTCCGATACAGGATACAGCATGCTTGGGGCTGGTGCACGGGGACGATCCAGAGACATGATATGGGGTGGGAGGTGGGAGCAGGGTTCAGGATTGGGAACTCATGTACACCTGTGGCGGATTAGTGTCAATGCATGGCAAAACCAATACAGTATTGTAAAGTAAAATAAAGTAAAAATGAAAATTAAACAAAAGAAGAAAAGAGAGCATGGAGGAACTACACAAAAACTCTTAAAACCTTTGTTTAGAAATATCTTGCAGTTTCCACTTAAATGTTCTTTAACCAAGGGAAATAGGGGCTAGAAAGTATGGTCTTCCTACAGGGAGAGGTAGCACAGTGATTCCTTAGAAATGTTCAATAATTTTGCTATTTAAAAAAGCTAATGTTCATTTACCAGAGATAAAACACCTAGCTGCAATTATTTCAGGAGTATATAGGGTCCCTTAAATCCCACTCCAGGAATAAGACAGGGAGAGAGGGCAGCTGTAGATTTCTTGCTGAATGGAACCATGCTTGGGGTATATGGAAAATATAGCATGTATGTGATTGCCCTTTATTTTTCTCTGTTTACTTATTCTTGGGCTGTTTGCCTCTCATTCACAATCGGATCCTCTGTGGACATTAGGTGATCCAGCTCCTGACCCCCTTCTGGCTTAGCACCGCATTCTGTCAATCCCACATTTCCAGCCATCAGCTCACTCACCAATTTTGTCCAAGTCCTTTAATCCACACCACTCGGCTCTGCTCAGAGAGTCCCAGGACTGCAGCCTCTGCAGCCTCCAAACACCTGCACCACATCTGCCCACATCCACTCAGTCCAAATCCCAGACCTGGGGCCTCTCCTCAAATTTGGCAGGTCAATGCTACTGTTGTCGACTGCTGTCTACCTGCAAATAGAATGGGAAGAAACAAATTATTAAGCAAAGACACGTTTGGTAAATAAAACCAACAAAATCTTGAGACATAGGGTCCAAAGGGATGGAAACTATTAATTATTTTCTACACAGTAACAAGTTTGGAAACCACAGTTCCTTGAGTTTATTACAAAGAGGAGACCTCTAACGGACTGCGTGAAAGGGCATGACCAGAAACATATGCACTTGGGCTAAGTAAGATTTAAAAGAATAAAACAGAAACTCAAGTCATCATGCTTATTTAGCAACTTTCTAAAAATGTAATAAAATATACATAATTACCAGATAGACATCACATACATTTTAACTTTTCTTACTTTTACTTGTAAGGTTTATAGATCCAAAGCATGAAATTATAAAATAGCTACAATTAATAATAGCATTGGCATAACTGTAAACATTATTAATTTGCTCCCATGTTTAAAAAGTCAAGTATATTTAGGCATATAACAGATGTTCTTACAGTAAGAAAAGACAGAATAAGTAAACACTGATTTGATCACATCTGCAGCGTCAAACGGAGAAGGCAATGGCAATCCACTCCAGTGTTCTTGCCTGGAGAATCCCAGGGACAGGGGAGCCTGGTGGAGTGCCGTCTCTGGGGTCGCACAGAGTCGGACACGACTGAAGCAACTTAGCAGCAGCAGCAGCGTCAAACCTTTACAAAATATTTCACAATTTCTTTGATTGTAGGACTGCCACTGTTTTGCTTCAGGTTTAAGATGAAAAATCAGAGGTGTGGATTTAGGCTTCCTATTTAGACTTCCAGCTCTTCCCAACAGAGAAGGGGGCTCAGAAATAAGCGTCAAACCTCTCCCGTTTCTCTCCTCTCTCTTAGCCACGTGGATGAATTTAAACACAATGGTACTTCATGAAAACTAGTTTGAGGGCAGTATCTTTATGCAGCTGATCTTGCCTTTTTTTTTTACAAAAATGAGAGACCTTGTTTACAATCTTTCCATTTAGAAGCAATAAGTAATTTTTCCTGCCTAACATATGAGAGCTATTTTACATAATCTTTCCCAACTTTCCTCCAGGGATCAGCAATTCAGGTTAGCTGGTGAATTTTTGTCTTTAGTTATTTTCTTTTCAAATGGGCTAGTCTCAACAGCTCAACCCCTAGCTGGTTCCAGCTGCCCAGGATAATGTTGGTGCTCCTTCCTGAAAGCACAGTGACAAAAGGTACTAAAGTTAATGTGTGATCAAGGTAGTGAACTTTTAGTAGCATTGCTTCAATTTTCCATGTGGGAATCTCTCCAGGAAAAAAGGTTTAAGCATTGAAATTGCAGTTTCCATTCTTGTTTTAAGGTCTGAAATGGAAGGGAAAGGAGATTAATTTTTCATATGAATTAAAGATGACTCTAACAATATGTTTCCTTACAAGGTTAATAAACAGGAAAAGGCAAGTGATCAAGATGTAACCATAATTATTACTAGATTTACTTCAGACTGCTACTTAGAGCTACAAGACACTATCATTTCAGGCAATCCTTTTTAATGTCAGCAACAATTTGAAATTACTCAGGATTTTTCAATAAGTAGTCTAAGCTTTTTAAAGTTTATATGATATCATGAAAGATGTGACATACTTTTTTAAAACTATTCAATAATGATAATAATAGTAAGACTAAGTGTCTACTAGTCACAGGTTATTGTTTGCATAGCTACTAACAGCAAAAAAAAAAAAAAAAACCGCATAGTAGACCAATAATTATATATGTAAAATTAATTTCAGATTAAAAGTAAAGATCAAATTATGAAGGAAGTCTGCGGTATTTTGCTGAGTGCTGTTGGAATAAGATACAAGTAATTTCTAAAGATTAGCAGAATATTCATTATTGCCCACTAATAGTAAATACACACTAATTCACTCCATCCTATATGCTTTGACAGGGCTGCAATTCTTTGAGATAACTTACTTGTCAAGCAGCATAACCACAAAAAGATGCCAGCGGTGTAATTTTCCACAGTTCACTTAATTTTCTCATCTATAAACACATTCAAATCAAGTTCACCTGAAAGTTCAAAATTATAGGGAGATGAACATCACAAATTACTTATTTACTCACATATTTTTGTTCTTATTTTCCATTGCTTTAACTGCAGTCCTCTGTTGAAAAAAATGCTTATATCAGTGGAAGACATTAAATATCTAAATTCATATACAAAAACTGTAAAAAGGTAAAACTATGAATGCTTGGTTTTAAAGCCTGGTTCTATTGCTTACCGGATGCGTGACTTAGAAAAGTAACAGTACTTCTGGGCCTTGATTTAATTATTTCTAAAGATGAGAATAACTAAGTACCTGTCTCATTGGATTGTTCAAGGTTTAAATTTATTGATCTGTATTAAGCATTTGGTGCCAGGCTCACAGCAAATGCTATGTAAGAATTTGCTTTATCACTGTATCATTATTACATCATGATTATTAATAGTTGACTGACTTTCATGAAAGTTGTTTATCCTCATCAAAACCTATTTCTTCATCCTTAAAGTAGGGTAATAACAGTACCCATCTCACAAGGTTGTAATGAGGATCAAAAAACACGTCATGTCAAACCCTTGGCAAAGTCCAAGGCATGTAGGAGTAGGTACTCAAAATTCACTGGTTATTTTTGGGAGCTGGTTTTGGGGGTTTCTCACTTCTCTAGTAGTAGGATTACAATGAATTCCTTAGTAGCAGGATTGTCACTAACTTTCTAATTTTCTCTAACTCTTCCCCTTTCCCTTACATAAGGGAGGGATGATAAGCTCGAAAGGACTTCACTACTCAGCAAATAGAGGTGTACCTCTTTTCACTGTGTTTTGATTTATTGAACTTTGCATATGCTGCGTTTTTTACAAATTGACGTTTCCTGAACAATCCTGCATTGAGCAAATCTATCGGTCCCATTTTCCCAATATCTTTTAGCTCACTTCATATCTCTGTGCCACAGTTGGGTTATTCTTGAAGTATTTCAGACTTTTTCATTATCATTATGTTTGTTATGGTGATCTGTGATTGGTTATCTTGATGTTACTATCGTAATTGTTTAGAGGTGTCACAAACCACAGTCATATAAGACAGCCAACTTGATAAATGTGCGTGTTCTGACTGGCCAACCACTCCCACCTTCAGAAGTCATCACCCTAATCAGTCAGCAGCCATCAGCACTGCAGCAAGAACCTCCACCAGCAAAAAGGTTATGACTGGCTGAAGGTTCAGAAGATGGTTATCAATAACGTATTTTTAAACTAAGGAATGTAAATTGACATAGTGCTATTACATGCTCAACAGGCTTCTTCTGCTGCTGCTGCTAAGTTGCTTCAGTCATGTCCGACTCTGTGCAACCCCAGAGACGGCAGCCCACCAGGCTCCCCCATCCCTGGGATTCTCCAGGCAAGAAAACCGGAGTAGGTTGCCATTTCCTTCTCCAATGCATGAAAGTGAAAAGTGAAAGTGAAGTTGTTCAGTCGTGTCCAACTCCTAGCAACCCCATGGACTTCAGCCTACCAGGCTCCTCTGTCCATGGGATTTGCCAGGCAAGAGTACTGGAGTGAGTTGCCACTGCCTTCTCCGCAATAGGCTCCAGTATAGTGTAAATGTAACTGTTATATGCACGTAAAAAAAAAAAAAAAATTATATGACTTGCTTTATTGCAGTATTTGCATGATTACAGTGGTCTGGAATGAAATTCCAAACATCTCCAGGGTATGCTAGTAGAAGATGTGTATAAAAGGAACCCTCCAGTTGTCGCAGCCTCTGAAAAGGTGAGCAGGCCTGTTTTCATCTTCTTTCACTGATTTCCAACACTCTGGCTCTGCTACCTTGTAAAAATATAGCATTCATAATTGTAGTTGGGAAAAAGGAAGGTAATCAATATTTCAATTCATGATGACACTTAGGGGTAAATACCAGTCCTGTCAAGGGCTGGATCTTTCTTACTTCATATGTCTCAGAAGTCTATTGCCTGAGCTTTCTTGTCAACTTTTCTGTAATGGACAAGGCTTAAGATATGAGAGTGCCATAGAGAAAAGGGCCCCAAAAACTCAATCTTTAAGAATATTTTATGTCCAGTATCATACCCTTTGTGGTAGAAGAGTGAGTGGTATAGCCCATTTTAAAACCAAAATACTGTTAATCAGGACCCCTCTCTCTATATAAAGCAACCTTAATTATTTGCATTTAATTGTGGCCTCCAAGCCATACAGAGTCTGAGATGGAGCAGGAAGAGGTTAGGCATGCTTTCCAGTCTTCAAATCCTCCCATGTTTTATCCCCAGTTTGCCCGAAAAAGGTCTTTAAAATTAGGGAGCTGTCATTCTTCTTGGGCTCCTCCCTATAGTCCCATCAACTTCTCAGTGCTAACTCATGTCCTGTGCACTGATTTGTTTGAGTCTCTATCTTAGGCTACACCACCATCTGCTTCTGTCAAGCTAGCCTTGGTGTTGGTTGTGTCTAAGAACAAGGTAGAAAGGAAGAAAACCAAAGAGGCTTAAGAGATTAAACATTCTCTTTGTGTATAAGCAAATGATTTAGATAAAATCATCAACTCTTCCTTCACTGATAAAAAAAAAAAGAAGCTCTTGGTTTCTTCAGGCAAAAGTTCTATTATTCATCCTTTACCTTACCGCTGGTTTTATCTATATGATCAAACATCATTCTTAAAGTTTCACATTCTCTCGTTTTACTTGATTAGAGGTAGAATGTGTCATTTTACTGATGATAAATCTGGCTCAGCATCTTGGGTCAAAGATGTTTCTCAACTCATCTAGGGACTATTTTCAAAAGTAATCTATTTCATGGTGATAACAAAACTCACTTCTTCATCTTCTTCTTCTTCTTGTTGAGTTGCTCAGTCATGTCCAACTTTCTGTGACCCCATGGACTGCATCAGGTTGGGCTTCCCTGTCCTTCATCATCTCCCAGAGTTTGCTCAAACTCATGTCCATTGAGTCAGTGATGCCATCCAATCGTCTCTCATCTTCTGTTGTCCCCTTCTCCTCCTGCCTTCAATCTTTCCCAACATCAGGGTCTTTCCTGAAGAGTCAGCTTTTTGCATAAGTGTCAAATATTCGAGTTTCAGTTTCAGCATCAGTCCTTTCAATAAATATTCAGAATTCCTTTAGTATTGACTGGTTTGTTCTCCTTGCTGTCCAAGGGACTCTTGATAGTCTTCTCCAACACCAGTTCAAAAGCATCAATTCTTTGACACTCAGCTTTCTTTATGGTACAACTGTCACATCCATACATGACAACCGGTAAAACCATAGCTTTGATTGGGAAAACCACTAGACCATTCAGGGATGACCTAAATCAAATCCTTTAGGATCATACAGTGGAATTGCGAAATAGATTTAAGGGGCTAGATCTGACAGACAGAGTGCCGGAGATCAAATTGCCAACATCCACTGGATCATTGAAAAAGCAAGAGACTTCCAGAAGAACATCTATTTCTGCTTTATTGACTATGCCAAAGCCTTTGACTGTGTGGATCACAATAAACTGTGGAAAATTCCAGAAGAGATGGGAATGCCAGACCACCTGACCTGTCTCTTGAGAAATCTGTATGCAGGTCAGGAAGCAATAATTAGAACTGGGCATGGAACAACAGACTGGTTCCAAATAGGAAAAGGAGTACGTCAAGGCTGTATGTTGTCACCCTGCTTATTTAACTTAGATGCAGAGTACATCATGAGAAACGCTGGGCTGGAAGAAGCACAAGCTGGAATCAAGATTGCCAGGAGAAATATCAATAACTTCAGATATGCAGATGACACCACCCTTACGGCAGAAACTAAAGAGGGACTAAAAAGCCTTTTGATGAAACATTCAGAAAACTAAGATCATGGCATCCAGTCCCATCACTTCATGGGAAATAGATGGGGAAACAGTGGAAACAGTGTTTGACTTTATTTTTCTGGGCTCCAAAATCACTGCAGATGGTGAGTGCAGCCATGAAATTAAAAGACACTTACTCCTTGGAAGGAAAGCTATGACCAGCCTAGACAGCATATTAAAAAGCAGAGACATTACTTTGCCAACAAAGGGCTATGGTTTTTCCAGTAGTCATGTATGGATGTGAAAGTTCTTCTATAAGGAAAGCTGAGTGCCAAATAATTGATGCCTTTGAACTGTGGTGTTGGAGAAGACTCTTGAGAGTCCCTTGGACTGCAAGGAGATCCAACCAGTCCNCCTAGACAGCATATTAAAAAGCAGAGACATTACTTTGCCAACAAAGGGCTATGGTTTTTCCAGTAGTCATGTATGGATGTGAAAGTTCTTCTATAAGGAAAGCTGAGTGCCAAATAATTGATGCCTTTGAACTGTGGTGTTGGAGAAGACTCTTGAGAGTCCCTTGGACTGCAAGGAGATCCAACCAGTCCATCCTAAAGGAGATCAGTCTTGGGTATTCACTGGAAGGATTGATATTGAAGCTGAAACTCCAATACTGTGGCCACCTGATGTGAAAAGCTGACTCATTGGAAAAGACCCTGATGCTGGGAAAGATTGAGGGCAGGAGGAGAAGGGGACAACAGAGGATGAGATGGTTGGATGGCATCACCGACTCTATGGACGTGAGTTTGGGTAAACTCCGGGAGTTGGTGATGGACTGAGAGGCCTGGCATGCTACAGTCCATAGGGTGACAAAGAGTTGGACACAACTGGGCAGCTGAACTGAACTGCGCTGAACTGACTAGATGGACCTTTGTCGGCAAAGTAACGTCTCTGCTTTTTAATATGCTGTCTATGTTGGTCACAGCTTTTCTTCCAAGGAGCAAGTATCTTTGAATTTCAAGGCTGCAGTCATCATCTGCAGTGATTTTGGAGCCCAAGAAAATAAAGTCTGTCACTGTTTCCATTGTTTCCCCATCTATTTGCCATAAAGTGATGGGACCAGATGCCATGATCTTCATTTTTTGAATGTTGAATTTTAAGCCAGTTTTTTCACTCTCCTCTTTCACCTTCATCAAGAGGCTCTTTATTTCCTCTTCACTTTCTGCCATGAGGGTGGTGTTATTTGCATATGAGGTTATTGATGCTTCTCCCGGCAATCTTGATTCCAGCTTGTGATTCATCCAGCCCAGCATTTCACACGATGTACTCTGCATTTAAATTAAATATACTTTTAAGTTAAATATCTTAAATAAACTTGTAAGTTATTATATAAATAAACATACAAGTTAATAAACTGACTGGAAATATACAAAATTGACTAGACATTTTAGTATAGGCACTGAATGTACTATAGATACTGAGAGGCTTTGAATGCAATCTGTGTTCAGAGGAAAACATTCATTTTGATTTGGGGAAGGCTGAATTAGGTGGCAGAGTATCTAATGATAGGAAGTTAGCAATGCAACAATTGTGTAAGAAAAAGATCAGGGTTGTAAATGAATATTTGAGAGTCATGAAATAGTAATTGCTCTGATTCTAAAAAGACTACCAAGTTATAGGTCAGATGGATCATTCTAAGTAATATCTATCATTCTGAGAAGACTGTTAGAAGTGTTTCCTTATCTGATCTTTTTTTTTTTGTCATTTATTTTTAAATTTTTTTATTTTTTATTTTACTTTACAATACTGTATTGGTTTTGTCATACATTGACATGAATCCGCCACGGGTGTACATGAATTCCCAATCCTGAACGCCCCTCCCACCTCCCTCCCTATATCATCTCTCTGGGTCATCCCAGTGCACCAGCCACAAGCGTCCTGTATCCTGTATCGAACCTAGACTGGCTATTCATTTCTTACATGATAGTACACATGTTTCAATGTCATTCTCCTAAATCATCCCACCCTCTCCCTCTCCCACAGAGTCCAAAAGTCTGTTCTATACATCGGAAAGAGACACGAGTACCCCAATGATCATATTTTGATATACCACATCTACAAAGAGATATTGTTCAAAGAGGTATCACAGAATAATTGCTCCTACATTTCTGAGCCTTCCCCACTTTGTTTGTCTCTGGAATTATGTGTATCTATTACAAACTATTTGCTGATAGTCTGGGTCGGAATCAGTCATATTTACATGGACTGATTTACATGGACTCTAAATTGCTTTAATTTGCCTTTCTGTGTTTCACTTTCCCTTTGCTGCTGCTATACAGTGTAACTCACCATTAACCAGATGTCATTTTACACCCAAGAGATGGTCATACTTCACAGCTGGCTAAACTGATTTCTGTAGTTAGTTTACATAAAACTCAGAGACACTTCTGGAACCAAGATGCTGGTAAATGTGAGATTATTTCTGTTCACTTACAGTTAGACAAAGAGGAAGAAAAATGTAACTTGACTTTAAAGCCAACACTCAGACCAATGATAGAATGAAAAATTAAAAGAAATGAGGGGGAAAGTACCATTAAATTAGAAAACATTAGTACTTGATTTTTGACTTGATCCCCCTCAAGGAATGCAGCAAATCATATTTTGATGCTATGTATTTACAGAACATATTTTGGGTTCTCATATTTTAAGAGAAATAGTCAAATGAAATCCCCAGCTATGAAAAAGAGATATCTTCTTCCCACATGATTTTAAAAGATATCATGAGTCTTCAAGTTAATGTTCTCATTGAAAAGATCTATGCAAAATGGCTTTTAATGACAAATTGCAAAATTTTAACTTGTTTTTAAAAATTCCAAGCCCTGTGCTTGAAGTCATTTCCTAGTAAAATTTCATTATATATATATATATAAAACTTGTTATAATTGACCTAGAGAGGTAGGTTGCAGGGAGGGTAGGGATGCTCAAAAGGGAGGTGATATATGTAAAATTATGGCTGATTAGTGTTGTTTTATGGCAGAAACCAACACAACATTGTAAGAAAATAAATTAAGAATAAATAAGTGAGTAATTCTGGAGACCTTTTAAAACCAGAGTAAATGATATAACACCACGGCATTATTCATATGAATGGCTTCTTTAGAAGCAGTCAAAGCATATCTTCATTAATATAAAAAAATGTTGTAAAAGCCCGATACAGATGTTATATCCCAAATGATGAAGAGACACATATCCAACTCAAAGAGTTTTAACTTTGGGACTCCCTGCTCTCTTGTGGGAGTTTCACATCAATAATGGGATATGAAGAAATAACCTTTTTGGTAGAGTTCTTTCTACTCATGTTTGTTGATCAGCACTTTGTTATGAACAACAAAACATGCTATATAACATCAAACAAAACAAAACCAAATCTTCAGTGCTGCCCATCAAAAGATACTAAGCACTACTTCAGAGCTGAAATTCTTTGAGACAAGCTGTGGCTGGAGATGTGTATAAGAGACAGCCACCAGGCTCTGAAGTGTGGTTTCAAGAACTCTCTTCTTTCTCCCCATTTTCTTCGAATCACTCACTGCTCTGTAAAAATGTGATTTTTTTTTTTATGAAAAACTTTACAACGTACTAAGTAAAGAAGTGTCCTGAGCCTTCTTTAGTAGTGAAAACTGACCTATGGCTAAGAGATGGCTAAGAGATAAGCCATCTGTCTTGGATGAATATTTAGAAATCAATTTTTAGAACTCTCATGTACAAAAAATATTTTTTTTTGTCAGAATAGCTTTATTTTGGAAAGCAATTATTCTGGACACTTTCTTCAAGCAAATATGACAAAAGGCTATATAGTTTCTATGTGATTTTACTGTGAACAAAACTAATCTTACAAAATTATTATTGCTTCAATTAAATGCATGAAAATAAATTGCCAAGAAAATCAATTACCAATAAACTGACAGCATATTTGTATTATAATTCGTCTTTTAAATAATCAAATGTTCTTCCATAAGCTTTAGCTTACTTCCCCAAAAGGGTTGACATGGTATTTTGCTTTGTATTTGAAAGCTATCTTTTGCTATTAATTTGCATTAAACAAACAGCAAAAAGACAAGAAAATCAAAGGAAGTACCCCTATATAGTTCTCCCACACATCTTGAGCTGTGTGAGCAAGCAGTTAAAACATGCAAATCCAGTTTGGAGGAAATTCGACATCTCTATTATAGATGAAAGGTAAACAAAGCAGATGAAGGATTAGTGCAATTCCAAATTTAAGATATTGCTCTCAGTGACTTATAATAAAGTGGTGTTGCATACGGTGGCATGTTTTAGATGACATTTCAATTGTACGAGCAATTTGCATTCTATCTGACATTAAATAACGTTCTTAGTATTATGAATTCCAGCAGCATCCTCATCTCCACAGCATAAAGATATGAACTATGAGGCACATCTTAATGAAGGGAGTAAGTTTTCCTGTCAATCTGAAATGTGAGACAAGGCAGTACCTGGGCTAAGCCGCCGGCAACATTATTGTGAGTTGCCCACTCCTGGCATAGTACAAATCTTCAGCTAAGGCATTCTTCTTATTAAATAAAGATCTATAACTGAACACATGTATCTGTAATATCACTACAATCCAAAGAAAATTAAAAGACAGATTATGTCCAGGATATTACATGCACCACCACAGAGCACTGCTAGAATCTGGTATGGTCTTGTTGCTAAGATACCTGGCTAATGCCACGGAAACGAGCCCCTCGTACTAATCTAGTACAATCCATGCATGCTTCCACATATTTTGGCAGAAGAAAGTAGGAGTCCACTGACAATGGTTTGGGATATTACTAGCCAGTGTTCCTGAATTTATACATTTTTTATCCCTTTCTGGTAAGCTTCAACAGTCTTAGTAAAATAAGGAATGTAACACTCTGTTAATGGCATTTGGTTGTTTTATGCCATTTAAAACAAGTAAGATTACTTTTTATCCTTCTGCATAGTCAATAAAAGTTGCTTAAAAAGGTAATTATTTAAGTGCCTTTGCTTGCAAAATTGTGGTGCTCCCCAAAATGATTTCCCTTAATCTTTGTGATTTATATTGTTATATGCACATAAATGACTGCACTTTCTGTCTCTGTTGCTTTCGTCAAGGAGAATGCAATACACCAGTTTCACTGGGTGCACACTGAATAAGAAATCAGAATGCTAAAATGAAATATTTTGATCAGAAATGACTTGCAAGCCTGTGATGCATAAAACTGGTTTGCAGCGCTCAATGTTTCCAAAGATTTTTGTTTTATCCCTTTAAGAAAAAGATATATGTAGAGAGAAGATTAAAAGCTGTTTCAGGCATGACAATAATGCATAAAATTCTAAAATGAAAAATAAATACTTTGAGGCTTCCTTGGTATGGAATGCAAATGTGCTTTCCACCCCCAGGTGTCACTTTTTGAAACAATCTGCATTTATTAAAGCAAACTAAGCAAAGACTCCTGCTAAGAAATCAAACCATTTTTTTTTTTAATATAAGCGTGTCCCTCCTCTGTAGTACAACATGATCTTCAGAGCATTGGTGACGGTAGTTCCACTGAGCTCCACTTATGATAACGATAACTTTTGCAGATGTTCATAGCTGTCAAATATTATTCATTAAAATGTCAGAAGATGTGATAAAAAGTTAAACCAGAAAAATTATTCTAAAGTAATTGGTTCAAGTCAAGAAGGCAAGGGAAGGTCAAACATTAATCCCTATCCATAAACAGTGAATGAACCATCAAGAAATCACAGCCATATTGATTTTTTTAGGAGGAAACAATTGTATACTGTATTGGTGGGCACACAGATAAAGTGGATGCTTATACATGTACTGGTGTGCAAATTTATAGTTGCACATCAAAGGTACTCAGTGATTTAAACAAAAGTTTTTCTTCAGATTTACTGGATTTTTGGCTCAAATTTGCTTTCTTATCAAAAGAGACTTAGCCCATCTTTGATAATAATAAATCATACCTTGATTATCTTAAGTTTATATCATTCACACTCTTTGTTTTCCATTCTGTGGATTCACAAGGTCATGTGGAAGGGTTATTTGACCAGAAACCATGGGGACTTCATGGATTTAGAATTCCATTTGCAACATTATGACAACAGTTCATCATGGGAGCCCACCCGTATTAGTGCTAAAAATAAATATCACAGCAATCATTATGTACCAGAGAACATCTAGAAAAATGTATATGCAGGTTTAGGTTTTTGTTTCATATGCTTCCTCTATTTTGTGGAAGGGTTATTTGACCAGAAACCATGGGGACTTCATGGATTTAGAATTCCATTTGCAACATTATGACAACAGTTCATCATGGGAGCCCACCCGTATTAGTGCTAAAAATAAATATCACAGCAATCATTATGTACCAGAGAACATCTAGAAAAATGTATATGCAGGTTTAGGTTTTTGTTTCATATGCTTCCTCTATTTTGAGCCCTTTGGGACATTGTTGCCATGAAAATTATTTCTAAATCACTGCCTAAGAGCAGTATACAAGGGTAACTGTATTATAAAACAGGAGACTGTCCATGACAAAGAAGAAATAAATCAATAACAGGTGCAAGTATCTCAGAAACTGTTACTTCAACATAAATTGTCCCTGTAAGAAGGACAGAAAAATGTTTTTACAAACCTTTTACTTTTTCCAATTCTCACTGGGATCCCATGTCAGAAGAGAAAATGGCTGTTTGCTTAGTATAAAGTGTCTTAGCCATCTACGTGGGCCTGACAGTAATGGCAAAAGATGGTACCGATCAATATCCATCTTCTTCATTCCTGAAGTAATAACTTTCAATAGGAAAATCTATTTACTTTTACTTACCTTTATTTTATTTCATTTTGCTTTAAAGAAGTTCATTCCAGAGGGAGGGTTTACCTTGCAAACAGCAGTTAACAAACTGATGATTTAACTAAAGACTCTGAACCAGGAGAGGCATTACCATCACTGTACCTGTGTGTTAATGTTAAGAAGAAACATATTTGGGGGGATTCTAAATTTGTTATGCAAATTAACAGTAACTAAAAGCCTTTTGGGGCTCACAGCTGCTTATCTGGAACATATATCAATCAGGTCAATCAGAAACAAAGGTCAGCATTCACATTCTTACATGTAGGACTTCTTGAATATTTCACATTCCATCTGTGGAAGACGCCATATGCAACTGTATTGTGTGATATATAAAATATCACTGGATAAAAGGAAATCTCAGAATCCCTCTTGGAGAGTCCTGGAGTTTCATGCATCATTTAAAAACTATTGTTAGGGAAGATCATGCATTCTGCATTCAGATCTATGACATAGAGAGGGAGATTTCATCCCAAACTGTCACAACAGTTGTTATTTTAAATTGCACTTCAAAAAAAAGTGTTCAACATGTATAAGCACTAATATAAAATATTTTTCAGTATTTGAAACATTTCCTCCTCTATTTATCTCCTTTTCGTCCCTGTAGCTGTTTAATAATTGTGATAGATTTTTAATCTATTGAGCTAGAATTGGTTTAAACTTATGGTTTTTTGTTTTCCTAAACCCGTTTGCTTTACAGATTGACTTTTTCAAGGATATGAAAATTGACATTTGAAATATCAAACATTTAATAACATTTAATGACAATTCTTATCAGTGACTCCACTGAGTGATTTTTATCCTAATAACTTTTACTTTTGAAACTGTAATTAAAAACCACTACAACTTGATATCTATAAAAATTATTGCAGTTGTCTTTACAGAACTCTGGAATTGACATTTTTATCAACTTAGACTACAATTTTTTCTTAAATTTCTGTAAATCAGAAAAGAAATTTAAGAATTATTCACATATCTAGGCACAGAGTGGTTGCAGACCAACTATGAATATCAGATATCCTTTTGATACTAGAAATGATTGCTCAAAAACATTGATTATTAATATCAATAGCAACTTAAAAGTTTGAAAATAAGAGGAATGAACTAAATAGCAACCTGAGACTACTAATTCTCATTGTGAATTTTTAAATTAATAATTGGTAATTAATTTTAAATCAAAAGGAGCAATAAAAACCCATTTCTGAATTCTAGGTTCATACCTAAGTCTCAGAACACTCACTGTGTATATTTATAACTAAGAAAGGAGATCACTGGTATTAAATCCTGCTTAAATCAACGGCAAGATGGGAAATAAATTAGAGGCAGTACTCTCCTTAGAATTTCTAGGAAAACATATATTAAAGTAGATGTAATATAGCAAGAGAATTAATCGCAAATAAAGTAAAATATACAGAATGATAAGGATGAACTACATTTCACTTCTAATATGAAAGCATTCATTACTAAGAGGCTATCAGCAAAGAAAAAAAATGCATGTATGCTTGACTCATTTTATATTTTCACCAGACATAGAGGATCACATTTTACATGAAGGTGATCAGGCTTTCACACTGATGAACTTCTCTGTAAGCATTTTCATGTGTGTGCATGTGTACCTGGAAAATAATACATGAGAAAGCTTTGGATATTGTTGAAACACAAAAGACAGATATTCCATGTAAGCAGGACCCTAATAAATCTAAAGAAAAGCCATTGACAATTTTATAAAAAAAAAAAAATAGTTTCACTTGTTAAAAGGCACCAGGGGATTAGGAAACACACTCAAGGTCTTAACGGTTTTAAAACGCATTTTGTTGTTGTTGCTCTTGGTGACAGTCATTTTTATTCACTACTTTGTACCTGCAACATATTTTGTTGTAGAATTTCATCCATTATTTCATGTTGCATACATTAACAGGAACATATGCCTCGAAAAGTAATTACATTTATTTTAGGAGAATCACTATCTATAATAAACATATAATAATATACATAATTAAACATATGCATTTTAAAGTAGTCTTTTTATAGGATTAATACTATAAGGAATTGGTATTATTGAAAACACGAACAGATACTTGGGAAAGATGCAAAATTTAAGAAATCGTAAATGAAAATCTCAAAGTTAAGGCAAGTGGTGCTGTTACCCCCTTGAACTATATTCATTTTAGTATTTTGATTAAAATTGAGTATCTGCAAACACAATTGTGTTACAAATAAGTATTCAAATCATGTTTTTGAATAAGAAAAAAAAGAGAAGGTAAGTATGTCATTAATCATATTTTCAGCTCTGAGACCTATGAGAAGGCAAATACCTTCCTCTCACCTGTTCTCTTGTTTGTATAAAATTAGAACTTTTAAAACCTTAAATATTTTGATGCTTACACAATTGCAAAGAAACTCAGTCCCAATATATGAAATATACTGCATTTGTGAGTTGATTTTCCTTTATGCCTGTGAAAGAATATAAATGACATGATAGGTACAGTGTTCTAGGCTGAGGCCTGCAGGAGGAGGTAGAACAAAGACACTCACAGAGGCCATGACTTCTACACACATTTTACAAAGTGTAGATTCAGAAAATCACACTGTATTTGCAGGAGTTACATTAAAATGTTTTCAGTTGGAAGTTATGCATAAAATGTCAAATCATCCTTTTTTTGTAAATAATATCAAATAAACCACTCTTTCAAAATAACCATTGAAAATAAATATTCAGGGACATCTAGAAAGCTGTACCTATTGTAAAGCCATAGAGTCCATAGAGGAAGCTCATACACTATTTGTTTCTGATATATTTGTCTCATATATAGAGATATAGATAGATAGTATGTGTGTGCGCACATTTGTGTACATGTCTGTCTGTCTGTGTGTATCACAATTACACAAACAACTAGAGACATGATTCCAGACAAACATCTGTCACAATCTGTGTTACTCCACTGGGTCATTTTATATACTTTTCTCCTCAATTCTTTATTTCCTAAGATTTTACAGAAGTGAATATCTACATGGTTTATGTCTATCTTTTAGATTCCAACAGTAGAGATGGCCATGATTAGGCATGCTAAGCCATAATCACAGGATCAAAATCATAGAGTTATAACAAATACATGGGCGCAAAGACAATTTGACTGCTCAGATTGTAGTAGGCACCTTCATAGCTGCATTAGTTACTTTTATTTTTTGCTAGACATATATCCTTCATCTCTGTTTTAGAAACCTCTCAAGTTTTATACCTGAATTCCCTCAAATCTGGACCCCAAATGAAGAAAATTGGTTTATCTACACACTCAAAATTGTTCAATAGTTGATTAAAGCTCTGGCGCTGCAAGAGTAATAGACTTGCAACAACAGAGTTACTTATCTACGTGAAGTAGTTGCCCACATATGCTTCTTTTTATCTGACATGACTTGGCAGCAGTAAAATCTTAAATATCACCGTCATTGATGTTCATCTAGATCACTACTTTCCATCACTTAGTGCATTACTTTGATTTGGCTGTATTTATAAAAAGACTACATGTGTATTTGTGTGTGTGGAATTTCTGAATCTCTAAATTTACTAGCATCAAAGACTTTTTTTTTACAGAAAGATACAACTCTACCTAGTTCAAATTCATAGAGACAATTTCAGCAATGTAAAACAGCCAGCAAATTATGGGGTAAATACTAAAAGAGTAGCTACATTACTCTCCCCTTCTAACATGCAGGAGCTCAAAAAAATGCTGTTGGACACAGTGCTTTATTCGAAGAGGTTTCACACATGCATTTTTAATCAGGATTATATTTCACAGAGATCTGTCACCGCTCACAAGTGCAGCCGGCCGGTCCTCCTTGAAACGTATCAGCTCTCGGTCTCAGCCCTGAACTAGTTTTTCTTTGTACAAATCTGGACTTGGTGATCCATAAGTTGGTGTTTTTCTTAAAAGAAAAAAAAAAATCCCTTAGAATTGCTTAGGACCCCCATGTACATTGTTTTCAGTTCAAACATACAACTGCTTTAACCTAGAACCATCTCAAAGTGTCTTTCTCCACGAAGTCTAAACATTTGGCTTTAAGGTATTCGCTAAACCGGGAAGGTCCAGTAATTCATTATTTCATGTTCAATTATTTGCATAACTTTTGTGTGGAGTTAATCTTACATTTTTCTTCTATCATTGATCTATTGTATTATTAATCTATTCTCCCATATAATGATGATTAAGATGACATAATAAGCAAGATATAATGAAGAAATGTTTACATGAATATCTTTCTCCAGTGTGCTTCAAATATTAGACATATTATGTAACCATACTATAAACATATATTCTTATCTATGCGTAGAAAATATCTTATAAAAATTTATAAATGCAGAGAAACAAAAATCTGTGCATGGAGATATATATATATATACACACATATATAAACTGCTTAAGCTAACAAAATTGATATAAAACCAACATTGATATAAAACCATGCTCCAATTGTGCATGGAGATTTATATATATACATACATATATATACTGCTTAAGCTAACAGAATTGATATAAAACCAACTGATAGAAAATATCTTATAAAAATTTATAAATGCAAAGAAATAAGAATCTGTGCATGGAGATTTATATATATATATATACATACATATATATACTGCTTAAGCTAACAAAATTGATATAAAACCTCCTCAAAAGAGGAGGTTAAAGGTCATAGTTATAATTGAAATAAAATTGAAATTATATAATAACTGTATTTTAAAAGATTTATTTTAGAATGCCTATATTTTGAAAATTTCAGCTTATCAATAACAGCAAACATACACTCTCAAATATTCAAATTAATACACGAATAGAGAAGATTTTTTTTAATGTTGAGTTTGCATATAGCATATTTAGTGTCTAACAAATATCAAATCTCTGTTAAAGCACACCCAACTTCTCTAGTGACTAAAACTTGTCTCAAAATACATTTCAAAGAGTATGTAGCAGAAGTTTTTTAGTTTCAAAAATCTCTAATATTTGTGAAAATGCAAAAGAGTAAGCCAGTTTAAAATCTGTAGGTTGGGAACTTCTGTGTATCAGCAAATGTCCAGAAGAATAGGCCAGCACCAACAGAATAGGAACATTGATGTGAAGTAACCATATCTATATGTTGTCAAGCAACTGGTCATAAAGTGCTGAATAAAAGGGCATTTGAAATTGGAGAGTTCTGAAAATACCACAGCTGATTTTTTATATTCTCTGACAGTTAAGAACAAAAAGACTTTCAGACAAAGATTTTAGACACTCCCTGTGATATCTGGCTTCCCTGAAGTTGATGCAAAAGATTACCAAACATCTGATACTCCCTAAAACAGAGTCAGTATTAAGCCATTTGATTCTCAATTGCTTCATATTCATAAAATTACTACATTACTCTCCGTCATCATCATCATAAACACTGCACATTTTAACATCTGTTAAAGCATTTAAAAGCCCAGAGCTTACATCTACAAAACAGGGATGAAGAAAGACAGCCTAGAATATTACACAGAGTCCTTTTTAGAAACATTGCATTTTTAAGAGTTAAGGCTTTCTTTAATTTTACCACCATCAGAAGGTTTGGAAAATAAATTTCAAAATTCGATTGCCTCTAATTAGCGGCACAAATACCAATGACTCAAAATTTTCAGGAGCTTAAAAGATAAAATTGTCTTTCAGATCCAAATTGTTGCTTAGTACAAGGAAAAAGAAGGTATTAAAGCAATCATACTTTTTTTTTATCCATTTGCTTTAGCATTGAGTTAACAAGGAATATGTGGCTTTAGACTTGCTTAGCCAACAGCTTGTACAGCACATTTATATTCCCCAAATGGTTTCATGTTTCCAAAGTGAAATTTTAGAGGGTATTAGTTTAAAATATTTCTCTCTATTGAGGAAAATCTCTCTGTAGTCTAGGGGGAAAAAAAAGACTTTATAAATGACTTTTCTCTTGGCAAATATTAATGTTTAAGATACATGATAAAGAGTAAAGGTAGTAAAATGAAGTCATTTAAAACATGACATGAAAAAATAAATTTCACACAACCTAAAAGAATATTACAGAAGATTGATAAATAATTTAAAGTTTTATATTTTTCTTAAGAAGTCCCAACTTAAACTTCCTAGATCTTGTTGAAAGACAAACGATGTTAATTCTTGTATGTTTATAATTATGCTTGTTTTTAAATATACACAATAATCTTTAAAGTGGATAATAAGTATATTTGACTTATATACATATATTTTCCTGCTATTGTAAAGAGAATAATAAGCTTGAAGCCAAAATATCTATATTTGAGTCTTCCTTTTACATCATTTACCTAGTTTCCTGAAATAGTACTTCCTCATCTGAAAAATGAGAATTAATTCTGGCTTGATTCACCTGTCTCACAAGTTTGTGAGAATGAGAGATAACTCTCACTATGCTCAGAACACTTTTTGTGTTTCTTGGCCCCTATTTAATAAATCAATCCCAAAGAAATGAGGTCGGTGTCTCCCTATTACATTTCTCTATTTTTTGACAAGCATCATGAGAAAATGTCACATTTATTTATTCATATGTCTATCCATGAATATTTATAGGTAGACATATGAATGTCTATCCCTTTGGTAGAATGGAAGATCCTTATGTGCAGTGATTTTGTCTTTTTTCATTACTGGATCCCCAATGCCTGAAACAGTACCTGGTGCGTCAAAAATGCTCCAATATCTGTTGCTGATCTAATTATGTAAAAGCTGTGTGTTCAAATAAGCATATAAGAACACAAGCTACTGCCACCTTGCCCCAGCAGACTCGTATGGCAATGGATATGTCAGGGGTAGGTGCCGTGATGATCTGATCAATAAACCTGACTGAACTAAATGTAAGCCTTTATATCCATGCGTAGTTTTCCATAGACAAAGGGCGTTTCCATGGTCTACATGACCTGATGCTCTTAACAGCAGGTCTATGTCTATAGCATCTGTATTATTCTGTTTATGCAGGACACAATTGATGTTATTGTTCACATCAGAGGCCATACTATTCATTGTATCTCATCCTCCTTTTTACCTTTTTACTGACTTTGTTTCTCTCATTGTCCCTTCCTCTCTCACATCATGATTCCCAGCAGAACACAAGCATTTTGAAATATTACCCATCTAAAAACAAGCCTTCTATTGATACATTTTCAGCTGCAGCTACAACTCCACTTCTCTGAAACTCTTCCCAGGCTCTCCTCAATCCTGGTCTCAAGGATTGCCTGTTGGTTCTCCTTACTTCCAATCTTCCCATCCCTCCCAATCGACTTCTGTCAAATTTTCAGCTCTACCATTTCACTGAAACCTCTTTCATCAAAGCCACCAATGATGTCCATGTTTACAGTTCCAATGGCATTCAATCAGTCTTCATATAAATTAATCTCTTAGTGGCATTTAACAACTAACCAATCTAGTTCACCTTTTTTGAGACATTTTCTTTTTGTAAGATTTTTTTTTTAATGTGGACCATTTTTAAAGCCTTTATTGAATTTGTTACAATATTGTTTCTGTTTCATGTTTTGTTTTTTTCTGGCCACAGAACCTGTGTGAATCTTAGCTCCCAAACCAGGAATCAAGTCCTCAACCCCTGCACTGGAAGGCGAAATCTTAACCACTGTACTGCCAGGGAAGTCTCTGAGACATTTTCTTTCTTTGACTTTCAGGAAATCACTGCACACACTTTCTCGGCCTCCACGGATGGACACTAGATGATAGTCCCAAGTCTCTAACTGCTGGAGTGGGCCAAGCTCAGCTCCCCAACCTCTTTATCTCCCTGCTCCGTAGGGGTTCAACAGTAATCTTGTAGCTTAAATACCAACTGTAAACACATGACTCCCTAAAAAGAGATTCGTGTTTATCTTCTATCCTACTCTTAACTCTACCCATATACCTCAAATAGCATGTATTAAAAGCATCTCAAACTTAATATAACAAAAATTGAACTCTTGCTTTATCTCTCCCAAATTTGTTCTTTCTGTTATCTTTTGTATCCCAGTAAATGACACCAATATTCTGCCAATTACTCTGGAAAACAAGCAAGTACATAAACAGTCAAACTTGGGAACCATCCTTGACTTCTAGTTTGCATATTTTGCATCTAAGCCATCAACAAATTTTATCAACTCCATCTCCAAATTATAATCAGACTCCAATCATAAGTTATCATATCCCAGGAAGGTGTATTACCTCTTGCCTAAACCATTAGTATAGCTTCAAACTGTTCATTCAGCTTCCACTTTTGAGTCTCTATGGTCTATCTATATTTAGAAACAAACCAAATTATATCACTCATTAGAACCATCCAACATCTTTCCATCACACTTAGAATACAACCTAAAGACCCAAGGCTCTATATCATCTACCCTTCAGCTTCACTTCCCTAATTTTATCTCATATCACTTTCCCCATATCTCTTTGGACTCATTCTCTTCCTTAAGGCTGCTGGTCACATTCTTGCTTAAGAATTTGCTTTATATTTGCTTTTCCATTTGCATGGGATATTTTTACTAAGTATTGCTATGGTATGCTCCCTCAACTCATTCAGTCTCAGCTCAAAGCCATCATTAACTGTTTATTTTCTGATACTAGGAGTTAAATGCTATGAGGGCAAAGACTGTTTGACACTTGGTATGGTGTCTGATTGTATGGCCTCCATATGTTTTGGAAGGACAGAAGGAAAGACTGAAGGAGAAAGGAAGAAAAGAAAAAAATGAAGGAAAACAAGGAGGAACTAGAAGAGAGAGAGAAGAGTTAAGATGATTTGGAGATTGGTTTTTTCACTTATATAATTACATAGACAACTTTAATGTACTAAACATTATCTGTATGGTTACAGACAAATTAAATGGACAGAACTGGATGGAGTGCAAATAGAAAACAGTTATTTTTTTCTCTTCCGCCATTATCTCCAAGGTGCTCTTCCAAATTTCTTACCATAGTATGTTTGCATATATGTCAGTAGTTACCCATGCATTACCAGCTGAAACAATAATCATTTTGGAAAATAAGATTCACTTTAGCTGTTCAGAATTTTACATGAATTTAATTTAAAACTTTAAGCTCCAGTCCAAATCATCTCCCCCACCCCAGCTCCCACCTGATCAGTGTCTCTGGAAAAAGAAAATGGTGGCTATTCTTTCACCTTTAATTGCCTTTTCTCCTTCCCACTTCTGAGTGTTGCAGGGCTGGAGCAAGGGGAGGAGGATTTTTAAAGAAGCAGAGAAAATGTATTTTCACTGAGTTGATGGAGTTTGTAACCTTTCTTGGCTATGCTGGCCAGCACTGCCATGGCAGCCATCCAAAAGTTGGTGTTTCAAGCAGCACATGTGTGGGCTTTCTTGGGAGAATGTTTGTGTGGAATATCTTGGTAATATAGAAGTGCTTCATTCAAGAGAGCAGAGAAGTGCCTGTGGGATTGAAAGTCTGAAGACTAGGGAAACAGCTTAAATCAACCACTCTTGGAATTAGATTGTACACTAATAGAAAAGGAATAAAAATAAAATGCACTCAAGCTGCATTTGATGCTACTCCTCCTTAATAGCATATCAGTGTCTCCAAATGTATAATGAATACGTGCAAGGTAACTAAACTTGTATTTTTAAATCACATGTAAATCAATTATGAGAAGGTAATTAATGTTTAAGGGTATATCTAAGTTTAGTAAATCATTCAGTTGACATATAAATAATATTACAATAATATTGCAAAGAATTCAAATAAGCTTGAAAATAAAACCTGTGGAGGGAGAGAAAAATGTCATGATTTCATACAAGATTCCAAGGGACAATATTTGTATGTGTTGCAGGATTTGAAATTCAATCTCTACTTATTCAATAATTACCTAATTATCTGGAATGATCTGTTTCACATTAATTCAATTCTCTGATAATATTATGTGATAATCAGGTAAAACAGCAATACGATGAAAAGGATACCTGCAGTGGTTAGACAGCATAGTAATTTTCTAATTGAAAATTTTGAATATCAAGACAATAAATCATGCAGGACAATCGTTTGATTTACAGAAACAGCATGTAATCACTTACATGGAAAGAAAATTCTGAGATACACAACTTCTGATTGAGTTGGCACTCAGATATTATTAGGTGAAATTTACAGCATTAATGACTGTATGGTTAAAGGGCAAAAAGAAATATGAATAACAATTTTATATTTTATGTAAGCATGTGGGGAAAATGTGAAGTTCAGTATTTTAGCGGTTTCACACTTATTGAAGAATAAAGTTTAAACTCTTAGTTTTTCTTTTTGCAAACTTCTGCAACTGCCAACTTTCCCAGTCTTTTCTTCTATTCTTTCCTAGACATATCTGCTCCAGCTGAACACCTGGTTTGTCACTCTTTCTCACTTTTGTATGTGTTTTTCTACTTCACTAGTACCTCTCTAAGAAAACACCTTCTTCCTGTATCTCCCTATAAAAACTCATATGACCCTTTAAGGTTAAGACTTTAAAAGATTTTTTTCCTCTATATATTGCTTACCTCAACTGAGGGTGTAATCACCCTTTTCTTAACATATATATTGTTTTATCATCCAAACACTTACTCTCCTTTATTGCAATCTTTTGTGAACATACATTCCCAGTTAAAAACTATTGGCTTAGAGATCTACAGGTGAAACATTGTCACATACTCAATTAGATTTCCCACAGTATGTATAGGACCATAGATGTGCGTGTGTGTGTGTGTGTGTGTGTGATTGTGTGTGCTCAAGAGTATGTATATTTGTGTGTGATTTCTATGCTTCTATCCAATATATATTGATTATGCTCCTATCTGACCCCTATGCCAGTCACTATCAAAAGTTACTAAACATTGGAAAAAGTCAGTGAAACAATTGATAACCCTTTAGCCTAACATTATTTGTACTTAATAAGGAATATAGACAAAAGGGAAAATAAGGTTCAGTGAAAAAACATGCCATACAGAGTTCTGTGAGAGGGAGAAGCTGCTTACCCAGACTTGAAGAAACAGAGAAAGTACTATGGAAGAGGAATTAAAGGATGGGTTGGAGGCATCCAGGTGAAGAGTAAAGAAACTGTTCTAGATAGATGAAAGGGCAAATGAGGAAGTTCATGAAAGAGAGAGTCTGTATTACTCAGAGCTGAGATGTATGTAACGTGGCCAGGAGAGGAAGAGTGGCGGATGAGGCAGAGCTAAGGGCACCCTCAGTAAAAGGCGAGCGTTGCAGGACCTGCTGCCAGGATGTCAAATTAGAAAAAGACCGAGACACGCATGAAGAGAACCTCAGTGACTAACAAAGCAGGCGTAATGGTCGCTGCAAAGTCATAGCAGGCCTAGGCAAAAAGCGGAGAAGGAGGAGGCCAGGTGAGCGCACAGAAGATGTTTCCATTAAGTTGGACCATTTTCTTGAGCTCTCCTTGTGGCTCAGCTGGTAAAGAATCTGCCTGCAATGTGGGAGACCTGGGTTCGATCCCTGGTTTGGGAAGATGCCCTGGAGGAGGGAAAGGCTACCCACTCCAGTAGTCTGGCCTGAAGAATTCCATGGACTGTATAGTCCATAGGGTCACAAAGAATTGGACACAACTGAGCAACTTTCACTTTAGTGGAAGAGAGAAATAGGTTGACTCAAAAAAAGATGAGGAAGATTTGAACCTGGTAAAAATCTGAGAAGGAGGAGTCAATAAGAAGGAAAACATGCTGATCTAGGCCATGGAGATAATCAATAAACTTCACCTAGAGAGTGAGAAGAATGGAATTGAGGGCACAGATGGAGGGAAGAACCCTGGAAGGGAGGGTGTCAGCAATATCACTTCTTCAATCTTAAGAAAACTGGAAAAGGAAAAAAAATTTAATGTAGATGCAAGTCAATGTCTAGCTTGGCTGGAAGAAAGTTGAAGAACTCGTATATTCTCTATATAGTCTCTGCTTTAATATCTTTACTCTCATTTCTTAGAGAAAGTACCACATTCCATTCCAAGGTTGGTACTGAATAGACCGAGAGCATTCTGATGACTTCCCATTTAAGCCACAAAGAACAAGTAAGGAGTAAGCCAAACCGTATCTAGTTGGAAACTGGGACAAAGCAACCTGGAAGCCGGCCCCTTAGTGCCATTCTCCCCCTCATTCTACCCCACAGAGTCCTCAGATGTCATTTTAATATGAACCTCAAACAGTTTAGTACACTCCAATCAAATCTAGTACAATATTGCTATNTATCTAGTTGGAAACTGGGACAAAGCAACCTGGAAGCCGGCCCCTTAGTGCCATTCTCCCCCTCATTCTACCCCACAGAGTCCTCAGATGTCATTTTAATATGAACCTCAAACAGTTTAGTACACTCCAATCAAATCTAGTACAATATTGCTATTCAAGTGTTCCTACCTATGGGTTCAGTTCAGTTCAGTTCAGTCGCTCAGTCGTGTCCGACTCTTTGCAACCCCATTAATCACAGCACGCCAGGCCTCCCTATCCATCACCAACTCCCGGAGTTTACCCAAACTCATGTGCATTGAGTTGATGATGCCATCCAGCCATCTCATCCTCTGCCGTCCCCTTCTCCTCCTGCCCCCAATCCCTCCCAGCATCAGAGTCTTTTCCAATGAGTCAACTCTTCACATGAGGTGGCCAAAGTATTGGAATTTCAGTTTTAGCATCAGTCCTTCCAATGAACACCCAGGACTGATCTCCTTTAGAATGGACTGGTTGGATCTCCTTGCAGTCCAAGGGACTCTCAAAGAGTCTTCTCCAACACCACAGTTCAACAGCATCAATTCTTTGGCACTCAGCTTTCTTCACAGTCCAACTCTCACATCCATACATGACCACAGGAAAAACCATAGCCTTGACTAGACGGACCTTGGCTGGAGTTTAAGAGGCTGTACTTATGTACTAATGATCAACTGTATCTGGTGGTCAAAATAAAAGGTTGTAAAAGCAGGATAAGGGAATACCATTCCAGGGTTTCTTGATTTCAATATCCACAGGTCACCTAGGGCATCTGTTAATGTGCATACTCCCTGCCCCCTCCCACTACCACCACACATTCAGATTTAAGCAAACCTATGTCAGGACCCTGATGGCTCAGATGGTAAAGAACCTGCCAGCAATGTAGGAGACCTGGGTTTAATCTCTGGGTCAGGAAGATCTCCTGGAGAAGAAAATGGCAACCGACTCCAGTATTCTTGCCTGGAGAATCCCAAGGACAAAGGAGCTTGGCAGGCCACAGTCCATGGGGTCACAAAGTGTTGGACATGACTGAATGACTAACACATGGCAGGGTCCTGATACTTTCACTTTTTATAGTCAGCCTATGCGATTCAAGTATAGATGTTTCTGTCTTAAGCAAGGTCTGCTAATAAAGAACAGAAAATGGTGGGAAAAAACTAAGCTAATCATACATATACTCAGGTCACATTTCTAGGTCCTAGGCTAAGTTCTAGTTCACATTGTAGAAAAGTAGAAGAGAAAAAAAAAAATACTGCATACACAAGTAGCGGGGCCAACAGACCAACAATCATATCAGGATAAGAAAAAAATAAACTAATCTACAATACATAGCAATAACAAAAGTTCTTATTGTACACTTGGGGAAAGGAGCAATGCATTATACTTTAAGGAACATATAGGGACAAAGAATTCCACAAATATATACATGATAATTTCTATACCAATACAACACAACAGTAAAATCAAGGAATTTGTTTGGTGACATCTGTATCCTAGAATTGCTGAAAGTGACATTTATTATAGATTTTTTAAAACAAAATATGTTCTTTTCTGTCTGGAATAATACAGACTAGTCCGTCAAAAAGCAGAACTAAATAATCTCCAGTGGCCCCCTATAAACTATGAACTATAAGAAATACATATTTCATTTGTAAATTACCAAATAATACTGAAAGCTGATTTTTTCTCATGTTTTCTAAGAATAAACAGCTGCAAAACCAGCATCTAGAACCAAGTCTATGCCTGTTTTAAGTCAGCAAGCAAGTACTCATGAGTATATTTACATCATAAATGCCACAGACATTCTATTTTGGTAAAAGCATAAAACTTATCTTTTCCTGCAAAGCACTTTATGTAAAGATAAAAACATACTGCTCCTCTGTTCTCACTATACTAATTTTATTCTCATTTTCTTTTCATCACCATCAATATCAACTTCATCAACTCATTAAAAAACATTATTAATACCTGAGCTGGGAACCGTGCTGAGGAGCATACAAAGTGCTCGGAGCTTCCAGATTAAACAAGTAATTACACAAATGCTCTTTAGTGCACATTTATCAGCATGAAATCTGCATGCGAAGAAAATAGCCAAGGAAGACAAGGTTATACATTTCCAAACACAAATACATCACCCAAGTTAAAAAGAAGAGACTTAATGAAAATAAACAGAGCTTTAAAAGAGAGTTTGAAAGTCTAAATGCAGCTTAAGACAAGTTGTGACTTTTCGGTATCACATAGGCATTATATCAAAAATGACTTCACTCTTACCAAATGGACGGGGCCACACTGACAGAAGCCTCTCTCTTTAAGAAATATATTTTAAGTGAGAAAGATGGCATCATTTCCACAAACATCAAAATCCTGGGCATTTTCTGTATTGTGCTCTCTGTACTATATTTAGTTCACCTACGTAGGAAGGTTCTGTGAACAAGGGAAATAAAGAGTATACAGTGAAATCCTGAAATGTGTAAGCTTTGCCCTTGGGAATTCAGATTGTGTCAAAAATAAAGACTCTGAAAAGCAAAATAATAATAAACAATGGAAAATATATATATTTGTATAACTGAACTACTTTGCTGTGCAGCAAAAATTAACATAATGTTGTAAATCAATTATACTTCAAAACTTTTTAAATTTTTAAAAAATAATAATAATAACAATGATAAACTTTGCAGCCAGTGAAATTCATCTTCCACCTTGACACAGGCGTGGAGAATCTCTCATTAGGACTCCACATAGATGAGACTTTATAGAAGACAAATGGGACACATTTACCCAAGTATCAGAGATCCTAGTCCAATGGTCTACAGTGTTCTTGCATCTAAGATATCTCTTGGTTTACTCTCCCACCACCATCTAATTGCCCTGCAAAGTTAGTCAAAAGAGCACACATAAAGATTAGCAAAATATACTGCATACAGCATAGATTACCCCAGTCACCAAATTTTTAATGTCTACATTTTTGTTTTAAAGTCTATGATTTCCATAAGTTTTTTGAAATGCTGACTAGACCATGGAATAATGATTTTACCTTTGTATGTAGTGCAAATATCTGTATTCTGGGTTCTTGTCAGAGAATACAGTTAGTGACTGCATCACTGGTTTTCAGAAATATGGAATTCTGAAATCCAAAATGCTTTTTCTTTTAAACACAAAAATGTTCACTTTATGTACGTGGTAGCTTTTTTGGTGTGTGAAAACTGCCTCAAATTAGAATAATTTACGCTTAAGATATACCTAGAGACTTAAGGCTGCTTAGAATTGAACAAAGTGGCTGTCATTTTAAAAGTATTCTGACCACTTTCAGTTAGGATTTAAAACTCTTAAAAGGTATGTTGCAGTCATTTTAACTATCTTCTCTTGACCTACTAGCAAATTTGAAAATGTTTTCTAGTTTATTTGTCATTTGTATTTCCTCCAGAACCGGTTTGGGCACATATCTTCAGAAGGTCCTGATAGAGTGGTAATAGAATTGGAGAAAGAGAGGAAGAATTTTCTGGAGAATGAAAAAGAGCCAGGTAGGAAAAACAGACGAGGCGCAATGAGCAAGGAGGAAAGAATAGGCAGGATGTTAGCAGGGTCAGTTCCCTGGCCCTCCTCTGTTCTGGATTCCTGTCTCCCCCTTTGCCATTTTTCCTCTGCAGGCAGAGCCAACTCTATCCTCTGAGGCCCTTGCTGCTTTCCTCTGGGATTGTATCATTTAATCAGAGCCTTTCCTTTTACTCAGAGGGACCTCACACCTGGCACTGGAGTCTCTCTCAAGTGGAGTAGTATCTAGAGACAGAATGTAATGAAATTTGGTAAACATCTCTGCCTTAAAAAAGAAAGGGAAAACAGCATGTCAGATTTTAATTCTGACCACCAGTACAGTCATATTCCTCCAATACTGCAACCACCAAATAGAAAATTAGATTCTCCCATGTTCCATCCTTCTTCTGGGGCATTACCAAAACAATACGTTGCCCAACCATCTTCTTCATTTTTCCACCCATTCTCATAGTTCTAAAACCTAAATTGTTTCCTTGGATTAAGGCAGAAAGCACTTCCCTCACACAGATGCTGTACCTTGTTTTAATTGCTCTTACTGAATTATGTTTCCAAGCTCTGTCCTGGGTTTCCACGGAGGATCTTCCAAAGAAGTAGTTAGTTAAATACTAATGATACTCTATGGAAATATACATAAGTGGTAAACTGTAAAATCCTGCATGAGAATGAAGCTCCCTAGTCTCCCAATAGTGATTTCAAGAGGGAAGCAGGGGAAAGTGAATGGAAAAGAAATGTAAATGTATCTATAATGTTTTATTTCTTCATTAAAAAAGTGATTTAAAACATACTCGGAAAGGTATAAGAAGTATATCAAATCTGGGAACTAGATTATATTTTCTACAATACTTTTATTTACATGTGAAATTTGGAATCCAAAACTTAAACATATAGAAAAGACATCACAGAAAACTCTTAGTTGAGGAAGTTATTGAAAATAACTATTCTCTAGAAGCACTCCTCAAGCTTTAATGTGGGTGTAAATCACCTAAAGTTCTTGCCAAAATCTGGATTTGACTTTAGTAGTTTGGAATGGGACCTGAGATTCCACCTGTCCAAAAGCTCCTATTGATATTTGCCCAAGAACTGCAATTTGAGTAGCAAATATTCACATTACAACTGTTTCACTTTTTAATGAATGCATGAAAAAAATTTGCTCAGTTCTGGAAAAAGTCATGCTTATCCTCAGTAACTGATTGATCCTTCCTTTGTAAATGGTGTAAATCTTCTTCCCTTCTTGATCTTGCCCACTAGGAAGCTCACAGATAAATCCATTGCCTCTCCTGGTAACTGAGCAGGACTATATGGCACATCTTTTTATGAACTAATTTATTCTAGTTTTATTTTAACCCATGTTTTTCTTTTGTCATAATTCTTATCCCTATACATTTTGTCCTGTTAGTAAATATCTCTTTCAATAAAACTGCTTCTAATTCTCTTGGCAAAGAGATTTGACATATTTAAGTTAATTTATAACTTGGAAACCACTGTTTTGAAGGAGCTCACAGTCGTTAGAGGAAAAGTAACATACTCAAATTTTAGATGGGCTGTATAGACCCATAGAATGGAGTTAGAACTCTGCTTGAGAGCACCCTGGAATGTTACTATTAATAATATCATCCTTATCATTAATATTCACAGTCACATTCATGACAGCAACCACTGATTGAATGTCTACCAGATATCCAATACTGGCTGAGTATATTATCTCTTTCACCATTTATCACGTGTAATCCTACCTTATTAAGATTGTGAAGCTCATTACCATTAAATTTTAAAGGCTCATCAAGATTGTTTATGCACCAAATTAGGGCAGATCCAGGTTTAAAAACCATATATGGTTTACACCAAGAACCAGTTCTCATGATTAACCATGCTGCCTCCATAAGCTTCACAGGGAAGAAAGAGCTTCATCAGAGACTTAAAGACTACGAAAGGAAGTTCAATATCTCTAAGCAGACTAAGCAGGGATGAAGAGGGCAGAGGGAGAAGTTATTCCAGCTAAAGGCAACAGCAAGTGCAAACATGAGAGATGTGAAAAACATAATGTATGTGGGGAACTGGCGAGAGGTTCAGAACAGCTGCATCCTGGACCTTTTAGGGAGAAGAAAGGTGGAAGGGGAAGGGGTCAGACCACAGAGAGACTTGCATACCTTCCAAAGGCACTCTGTTGGCAGTGAAGAAATAGGGGACTAGGCTAGGCAAGAAGAGGAGGAGATTAGATTTTTTTAAATATCACTTTCATGATGGTGTGGAGGATAGATTAAAAGAGAACAAGGACGGAGGATAGGGGAAGGACTTGAAGGAAGTGTCAGTGACTTTTGAGAAAAGGTCTTATTTGAAAGGTTTTCAGAAAGTAGACTCTTTAAGACTTGCTGTTGGGCTTCCCCGGTGGTGCTAGTGGTAAAGAATCTGCCCTACAATGCAGGAGACATCAGAGACACGGGTTCAATCGTGGGTCAGGAATATCCCCTGGAGAAGGGCATGACAACCCACTCCAGTATTCTTGTCTGGAGAATTTCATGGACAGAGAAGCCTGGCAGGCTACAGTCTATACGGTAGCAAAGAGTTGAACACAACTGAAGAGACTGGGCATGCAGGCACACACATTGCTTAAACATGCAATATAAAGAGGGAAAGGCATGTTTTATTCGACCACCCACATTCTTGGCTTGATAAACTGAGCAGACAGTGTGATAAGAGACTTGAGTGGAAGGGGTCAGGTCGATATGTGACTTCAGTAGGAATGTGGATGTGCAGGGTTGGAACCAGAAGGGAGATGAGACACCAGCTGTGTGGTCATTGAAACTGCAAGAATGAAAAGCGTCACTCAGTAGGAAATCATATAATATAAAAAAGAGGCAAAGAAACACCAATACTTAAGACAGAGGCTGAAAAAATGAAACCTTGAAAAATGCACTGAGAAAGAGCAGAATGCTGAAAGAAGATCTGAAGAAAATAACAAAGAAAACAAATGTGGATAGAGTTTAAAGAAGATGAGTTCAGTAATAGCAAATACATTGAGAGACCAAGTAGGATAATGATTAAAATGCATTCTCTGATTCTGAAATGTGGTCCTTACCTTAAACAAGATTCAGTAAAGTAATGGAAAGACTGAAGTGGGTAGAGATAAAGACATGAGATTGCAAGGGCAGACTACACTTTGAGGAATCTTGGTTGAAAAGGCAAGAGTCTGTGGTGGCCCCAGCAGCTTTCCTGGTACCGGAATAAAGAATTTTGATCTGTGCGCTAATCTAGGATTGATGGTCCGCAAGATGTCTATAGTAAGAGAATTATGACTGGAGAGTAACAGTAAAGGGTAATTAAAATAATATCGTTAAAGTGTTGTTCTTAGAGTCTCAGACAAATAAGATAATGAGTAAACCGAGAGGCACCAACAGACAAGCAGAAAAGTGAGGAGATAAAGGAAGACAGCAATGATTTCATCAAGTCAGAAAACAAGCAAAATGGAAAGAAGATTCTGGAAGAGATAGGAGATTATTCTGAAACCATAAAGTAGAGAAGAAGATTTAACAATGGAAGGATATTCAAGAAATCATAAAATCTAAAGACTTTCCTAACAGTCCAGTGGCTAAGACTCAGGGCTTCCAACACAAGAGATGTGGGTTCAACCCCTGGTCAGGGAACGAAGATCCCATATGCCACACAGTACTGCCAAAAACATATTTTAAAAAAAGAGAGAGAGATCATAAAATCTACGGTGGAGCGGTGGGGCTGGGTTACTCTTGTGAAGTCAGGTAGGAGTTACCGATGTCCCTGAGATGGAAGAATTCTGGGGTGAAATCTCTCATAGGTTTTTCATACAATCACTGTTATTCCTCAAGATCATGGAAGAGTTGAGGTCTGGGAAAAGGCTGAGCCACATGCTAAAGTTTTTGTTTGTGGGAATGAAATCTGTGGAAAACCTGAAGAAGGAAAAATGAAAGGTCTATTAAAAAGACGTGGGTCCTCATTTATTGCTATGGGAGTGGAAGTAGTGAATAGAGTTACCCACAGGCAAGCAGCAGAAACCAGAATAATGCTGACTCCTTGGAGGTCTATATAAAATGGGCCTTGGAAGAATAAGCAGGCTCTACTTCTACCCTTATAAATAGACTGATATTCTACAGTGTGAGGTGACAGGAAGTAGGTGTTCTGTTACGCACTTGTTATCAAGTTGTTGCCTCTCAGCCTTAAAGCCACACTTTAAGGAGCTAGGACACTTCAAACTGCATTTAGGCTTTGCCAGCTATCCCCATTATGTTTCAACATTAGGGGACACCAGAGAGAGACTGGGAGGCCCAAAGTGAGAGAGAGGACGTGGTCCTTCCTGTCTCTCTATCATAAGCTCATCAGTCCTTCTCCAACCTGGCAGTGAACATATTCCAGTACCAGAAACTGACCCCTGTGTACTCACCATATTCCCAGTCCAGCCTAATCTTTCTGCTCAGAGACACCCTCTTCAGCTAGCTAGAGTCTCCTGAAAAGGTCCAACTCCACCTCTGCACAACTCCTCCTCCAAGCTTCTATGAATAAATTGAAATAATCCCAACCTCTTACTATAATTCTCTTGATCACAAGTCCATATATTGAATAGTTTAATTTGGGGTAATTATTTTCAACAAATATGAACATCTAAAAATTGCCTCAAAAGTTTCTTGAAACTTTAAAATGTATTTCAATCAAATGGAAAAACACATCAAATATGGATGTAGAGAATTTTTAACATGTTTCTATATTGATAATTTTTATAAGAGAATGTATTACAAATAGAGTTGAAGCCCCTTTGAACCTACCCTGGAATATATTTCTCTCTTTCCCTCCCTGTACAGAGTTAATATTCTACAGTTGGGTGTGTAAATTTGACATCTGTGTTTTTTTACTATGTATATATTTATCTGTAAACAATATATAATGTTTTTGTCTTTTCAAGCATTATAAAATGATATACTTTGTGTGATTCTGCAACCTACATTTTCACTTAATCTTAGGTTTTCTAGTTTTCTCCCTGTTGATACATGTACTTCTATTCTGTTGCATGATTGTATCACATTTTATTTAGCCAGTGGTCACTGATGGAAATTTAAGATGTTCCATTTTTTCCTATTGTAAAGAGTACAGAAATATATCTTTGTATATTTCCGTGTATACAAGTAGCAAGTAGATTTCTTTGGTCTTGTTGTCTTTTCAAGCATTATAAAATGATATACTTTGTGTGATTCTGCAACCTACATTTTCACTTAACCTTAGGTTTTCTAGTTTTCTCCCTGTTGATACATGTACTTCTATTCTGCTGCATGATTGTATCACATTTTATTTAGCCAGTGGTCACTGATGGAAATTTAAGATGTTCCATTTTTTTCCTATTGTAAAGAGTACAGAAATATATCTTTGTATATTTCCGTGTATACAAGTAGCGAGTAGATTTCTTTGGTCTTGCAGTCACCATCTCCATTTTCTAAACTATTTTGAAAATATCTGCACTCTCCAATTTAGTAAAATGCCAAATATCCTGTAAGGTTATTGTTCGAAATTACATTCACACAGCAGTGCATAGAAGTTCCCACTTCTTCATAACCTCATCCACACTTGATATTTTCCAGACTTTTAATTTCTGCCAACCAAGTAATATTAACAATATCTTATCGTTGTTGTAATCTACATTCCATGCCTCTAAGCATCTTTCCATTTGGGTTTTGTTTGTTTATTAGTTTGTCTCTTCTGAGAAGTCCTTCTTCTTATCCTTGGCTTTTTTCCTATTGAGCTTCAAGACTTCCTTCTTGATTTGTCAAAGTTCTTTATATATGTTGTACGTTAACTCTTTGTCACCTATATACTGCACAGATATCTTCTATCAGTTTTATTGTATCTTCTATTTTTATAGAATCCTTTGATATGCAGAAGTTTTCATCACTTAATATAATCAAATATATAGCAAGCTTTTTCTTTATGATGTGTGCTTTTTTTTTTTTTTTTGGTCTTCTTTTGTCCTGATATTATATTTTCTCCTAACAGATTCAAACTTTTGCTTTTCACATTAAGATATTAGTTCATCTTAAGTTTATGTTACTTTTTCTCCATGTGGCTAAACTACATACTTGCCCTAGTGTCATTTTTTGAGTAATACATCATTTTGAATAATATATCAAAATACATGAAGCAGGCACTGTTCTAGCCAGTCTCCATTTATGAAGGAGGCTCTGTCTAAGCTCTTCATTCTGGTCTGTTTGTCTACTACCATCTCAGTAACACTTTATCTTGACTACTATAGCTTAATGGCACCAATACTTCCTTTTTCTTAATCTTCAGAAAGTGTCTCAGTCATTCTTTGTTCTTTTCTTTTCTGTATGAACTTTAGGATCAGCTTGTAAGCTTCCCGCAAAACCTTGTTGGAATTTTGAATGAAATTAAATCTTCAAGTTTCTTTAACAAACATTTTCTCATCTCATTCTCCCAACAAATACAAAATGTAATGGGTTACAATAATATTTCATCTGAGAGACTTAAAAAATATATATATTAGGAATATTTAATAAATTGCCTAATATCATAGGGGACAGTCGAGGTAAAACAGATTTTTAAATGATGTTTATGTGTGTTTGTGTGTGTGTGTATGATTTGTTCATTTACTTATTTTGAAGATTGTGAACATCTGTTTTTACATCAATACAACTTCACAGTTCTTGGTATGGTAATCTGCACACAAGGCTTGTTCAATGCTTTGAAAATTTTGATCATAAACGAAGAGAAAAACAAGAAGGGCATGGTGAATAGAGAAAAAAAGAAAAGACTTCAATATTTTCTTTACTTGAACTTGCAGTCTTTTCTTCAGTCATGATCCTTCTTCCCTCCAACTCACTGTTTTTTTATTTACATAAAATCGGGCTTTATTACACAGGTCAGAGCAGTGATGAAACCCGCGTCTCCCCTCTTGCCCTGTGTTTTCAGTTAACTTGGGTGAAGTTCTATGATAACAACACAAAATGCTTTAAATTGACTCTGCTACTGTTTTTGGAAGATATGCATAGAAATATGTAAAGAATTTCCGTTTCAGAAACAGTTCAATAGAATGAGTCCAAAAAAAGTGAATATCCAATTATGAATAGTACAAAATGACCAAGAAAGGAAAGCTCTTCAAAAGGCACACTATGTTAAGTATTTCGGTTAGTTGAAATATCTCCTGACCACAATCTGAATTTTTCAGTGCATATATCACAAAGTTTTCTTAGAAACTAAGCTTAGATGTTTCTTTGTTGAAATTTTAATTTTTCTGTTTTATCCCAAATCCATCCCTAGCCAAAAATTATTTTTAAGAAAAAGACCCTCAAATATTAAAATAATAAGGTCACTAACCAAATCAGTTGTAAAACGTAAAAAAAAAATATTTAAATTCCACTGACGTGACCCATGCAAAACTTTTAATAGCATGCACTATAAATGCTTGTAGTATTAAGAGGTGTTAATTTGATTTTCTAAAATTATATTTGCTTACTTTCATCTGTGAATCTGTACTACTCTTTAAAATTGTATGATCTTTTGTTGAAACAGAAAACAAATCTCGCAAAGATATTGTTGTTATTACCAGTAGCTAAAATAGTTTGTAATTGGGAAGCTGGGTAGGAATTATTATGGTGTAAATGGATGTCAACCAGAAAGACAAATAACTAAAATATTACCTGTTCTCCCCCATCCCCTCCCCCAAATAAACCCTAGATACATTGTATGGGAACATTTCCAAGAGGCAATGTTCATTCCACTAAACATCTCCCACAGTATATAGCTACTGGTACCAGGAAAGATTGAAGAAAGAGAAAGGGAAACAGGAAAAGGGGCAGACAGCTGGATTAGACTGTACTGTGTATATTAGTGATGGGTAGACTTCAAAAGACTTAGAGGTTCATTTTGGACAGGTGCCCAGAGATTCACAGGCTTACCCAAAACCTTCCATAACTTCTGATTTTAAAATTGAGCTAGAATTCCTTTGAGACCAGGCTTTCGGTCTTCGGTCGTATTCCATACTTATAGTCCTTAATAATAAATTTATGTTAAGAAATTGAGAACTTTTGGAATCCTAAAAAATGAGATGCTGATTTTAAATAGATAACTAACAAAATCAGTTTTAAGGTTTTGAAGAAAAAACTGTAAACATGTTTTTTTCCTAGGAGAAATAAAGATTTGTTGGGAACATTGTTATTTGAATCCAGTTTGAAACAATATTAAAGAATAAAGCTTTTGAATAGGTTTTGGGGGACAGGTGAACTCCTCAAGCACCTTCTAATTCATCTGTGAAGATCGGTAATAGATGCCTAACTAAGGTCAAACTTCCTCCCAGGCTCCCGATGTGTGGGAGGCAGGCAGGAGGGTCTGGGAGAGCTGACAAGGAATTTGTCTGTCCCTCTAATTGCACGAACTCCTTTTAACAGAGCAGTGAGAGTTACCTTTCAAAGAATATAATCATTCTTTGGTCTAATTATCACGTGTCTCATTAAATGTGTCCTTCAGATGGCTCACATAAGATTTATTATTATTCACAAAATCTGCTACGTAAAAAGTTACTTTCACAAGAGGTCAAAATATTTTCAGGACAAAAAAAATAAAATGTCTGATAGTAGCTTTGAACCACAATCTAGTCCTGTGTTTGTTAGCATGATTCTGAGTCTGTCCTGGTCTTACTCTTCTCTAAGAAAGAAGACCTGGAATATAGACTGAATATGCAATGATGAACAGTCTTCAATATGGTCACCATTAGAATCTCTTTTTAACAGAACTTACACAGTGATCATGGGGAAGGACTTTTGATTTATGAATATGTAGCTTCTTATACTCTATGTCCTAGGACAGGTGCTTCAGTCGCTAGGGTACTACTATCAGTTCTGCAATAGATATGAATAACTATGATTCCAACAGAATTAAATGCATTAGCAAGGAAAGTTGCTAATTTTATTTCCAAAGGCTTTAAGAGTTAAAACTAGAGAACAGCTAGCTATATTTAAATAGTCCAGAGTTTCTCCATCTTTGGAAAGCTAGTATCACAAAAATATTTGATGTTCATGCATATTTTACTTGAAAACGTACAGTTCCTGCCAAAATAGCAGTAGCTTATTTAGATCTGCAAGCTCTCCTCTAATAAAAGTGTAAAAACTACTAACAGTTGTCCCATGTCAATCGCATGCTGAAAGTAGATCCTCAGCAGATATGAAAACTAGAATGAGACCTACATCTCTTTATAGTTCTAGGATTTTTCTAAAGCAGATCTCATTTGATATTTCAAGCCATTTTGAACTAAGACAGCACTTGTAATTTGAACTATTTTGTATCATTCTGCCCCAACTTTTTAAAGCTTCTCTAATCACTCTTCTCTTGTTACTTACTTGATTTTTGAATTTTCTTCATAATACAATAAATCCTCTAAGAAGAAAACCACAATCCATGGTATCTACTAATTCTACTAATTGTGAATGACGTATACCAAATAGGAAAAGGAAATAATTAACAAGCAAAAATTAATTTCATTGATAATTTAATTCAACATACAATCAAAATATATTTTCCCTAAACATTATCCCAAGCCATTTATATTTAGAAAAAAAAAAAAATCAACAAATTTTAGCTTTGTACTCTATCTTCTACCTTAGTTTTGGAGACTATGAATAATTGAGAGTTAATGTGAATGGAAAAAAAAGACACAAAATTTTTTATTCTCCTGCAAATTATTGATACTGTGCACCCAAGATATTCATTCATCTGTTGGCGAATCACCTCCAGAACACTTAGTATGTTCAGTGTTTACCTTAAGCACTTATCATGAGAAAATATAAATTGGACTATGCATAGATATTAAAATAATAAAGAAAAGCAAAATAGCCATCATTTAAAATATATTAGATTTTCATTATACCACTCAGAAACTTTGAAATAAGCAGCATTTTGGGTGATACGTCAGTAATTCCCACAACTTTTAAAGTATTTCTGAGCAGTTTTCACACATGTTCTCGCAAATAAATGTTTCCATCCCCACTGACTCATCAGGCACCAAGAAGCATGCAAGCTCTCTCCAACAGAGAAGTAAAGAGGAGTTTGAAAAGGCATTTGAAAAATTACAGAGAAATAAAAGAAATAAAAGATTAGAGACTTTTACCCCCAAAGCTCTCAGAACAAGGACTGTCATAGTATATATTTGCTTCAAGTTCTAAGGTGCACTAAGAAAACTCAGTTCTGTGCATCTTGGAAAATGTTTCCCTAAAGGAGACCACTATATTGAAATAATCATTTGGAAAGCATCAGAATTCATAGGCCTTAATTCAGTATTTAATTTATTGAACAGCTTTCAAAAATCACAGGCACGATGTACTTATTAAAGAACATAACCATATAAACTGCTTTGGAAATTGTATATTGACAAGTTTGTAATTTTTTACCTCTATATATTTAAATTGACTTCAATAAATAAACCAGTAAATGCATTTATTATTAAAAAGAAATTTCTTTAAAAATTCAAATCTTAACTTATTAAAAAATATAATAAAAGACTTTTTTGTACTTTCGTATGCAAGAATTAGATTGCTTGACCTCTCTTTTAATGACTTAATTAGCTGTACTAAAGCCCAGCTGGGCCTCTGCTGACAACATAGCTAGATATTTCAATCAAGCAGTGTTATGGAGAATAAGTAATAAATGCTACCTTGTCGCCATACAGTCCCAAACCATAGTGCATGCTGGTAATGCTAAATTTGATCAGTATGCCTCATATTTCAATTAGTCGTGGTCTGAATCACTAAAACTGTGTAATGTGTATGAATTCCTGATATCAGATACACAGCCAAAGGCTCCCACAGTTAGAAGCCATTGAGTTTGCTTTTATTAGCAGCCAATTAATGGCAAAAATCTGCATCGCTTTTAAAATTTATAACCTCTATTCCAGCTGCATCCACGGCTCCTGCTCTACTGTATACAATCAGATCCATATCACTGTCGCAAGTCAAACAGCTGCAAACTGTATTCTGTCTGCAGAAGTAAAAAATCCTTTCATACAGAAGCTTTTTTTAACCTCTTAGAAGTTCTTTCAAAGCCCAGCAGCACCAGTCACTTTGTGACAATGAGCGATTTAATACAGAAAGAAAGAAATCTACACCAAGGTAACCTCTTGGGATGTGCTAGGTTTTCAAACGGAGTGAAACCCTACCGCTCCGGCACCGCACAAGGGCAAGCAAAGCCCCTTCTCCTGACCAAGGCTAAGAAAACATAAACATATAAACCTGACCCTCGTACCAAATTAACCCACTGAAGTCTGCACACTGAGTAAAACCAAGTGGCGTGATACAAATTTAATATTAAGCAACTTACATAAAATCGTGGCATTTGAATTTGACCCTCAGATGCTTCCTTAATGAAACATCTGTGGAGACCATATTCCCCATCAAGAAATGGTTTGTTGCACACCTCAAAGTTTCTAGGCATTGTTTTTAGGAACCAGACTCTTTCTGATACATGATAAGACAGAAAAGTTAGAAGTGATCAGATTTAGTAACAAAGCATAACTGCTTTCTATATTGCTAATGCTGTACTTTCAAGATCATTAAGAGAATAGTTCAGCTTTATGGTATTATATATTTTAAGTTAAAATTCTGTGAGCTCTGAAATACTTTGATGCTGCTGCTGCTGCTGCTAAGTCACTTCAGTCTCACTCTGTGAGACCCCATAGACGGCAGCCCACCAGGCTCCTCTGTCCCTGGGATTTTCCAGGCAAGAATACTGGAGTGGGTTGCCATTATATCTGACCATAAAACGTCATCTGGGAGAAAGAAAACAGAGTTTCTTCCTTTGGTCCTTTATAAAATACTACTGAATTTTCCAAATACATTATATATGTGGGTATATATATATATATATGCATATATATTTATATTTTATGTTTTATATATGCTTAGACTTGTACGTAATTAAATGGCCTTATATCTATATAACAGAGGGTCGTGTAGATAAAAAAAATTTACCTGGAAAACGAAAAGCATGAAAAAGTATTTACCAACTCTAATACATGCTATAAAAATATCGTACTAGGATAATAAAAACTGCTGTCATGGCTAGTTAAAGACAATAAAATCCTATTTTACAAATTTCAACTGCTAATAACCAGCATTCTTTCTAACTGCTTAAATACTGAAATAAGACTTATAATACCACTGTGAAATCACAAGCTAGTCCTTCAAAGGTGTTGCATCTGTTACAAATTTAATCTTCACTGCTTTGTCACAACTGATTGCATCCCAGCGGCTTGGAGATGCAGCATAGCAACGTTCTTGTTGTCCTAGACTTATATATATATATATGCATATATATTTATATTTTATGTTTTATATATGCTTAGACTTGTACGTAATTAAATGGCCTTATATCTATATAACAGAGGGTCGTGTAGATAAAAAAAATTTACCTGGAAAACGAAAAGCATGAAAAAGTATTTACCAACTCTAATACATGCTATAAAAATATCGTACTAGGATAATAAAAACTGCTGTCATGGCTAGTTAAAGACAATAAAATCCTATTTTACAAATTTCAACTGCTAATAACCAGCATTCTTTCTAACTGCTTAAATACTGAAATAAGACTTATAATACCACTGTGAAATCACAAGCTAGTCCTTCAAAGGTGTTGCATCTGTTACAAATTTAATCTTCACTGCTTTGTCACAACTGATTGCATCCCAGCGGCTTGGAGATGCAGCATAGCAACGTTCTTGTTGTCCTAGACAACCTGAAGAAACTGTTAAATGCCTGTCTGATGCTTGAGAATGATTATAATGATATTGCCTATGGAATCTCCCACAACCACCCGGAAAATGTGCCATTAGTCTGTTACAGTTAATAGAAGAGGAAATGTATGCTTCACAATGTTAACGAATTATAGACAATTTTCATGATAGAGACAGAAATGCTGTGCTGTATTTCATTAATGGCACAGCGTTATGTTCATTGTACTTAAAATATTACTCTCCTGGCAATACTTTATATTAGTGCATTTTACAGTTATGTAATGTAAGGCTGTATAGATTTGAATCTCCGGTGCTTTTTTTTTTCCTACATGAGAAAATATATTATTTCATTAAGTGTCATGGATCATAGAGAACTAATATCTGGCAGTTTCTGTCCAAAGGGTGAATGCTTTTGTCTTTGAGATGACAGGTTCAGTGTTTCTGCTTCTCACGGGTGCGCAGTGAGAGAAGAGGGCATTGATGTGGACCTTACCAATCTGTGTTTGCGAAGTTGCCCAGGACAAGAAGGCATTGAGATCTCCTTGCATATTGGAGATCTGCTTAGAAAACATAAGGTTAAATTCGACTCCTCAGAAAAATGATATAAATGTATACCTCTCAGGGACAATTTTAGGTCTGTCAATTGGCATATGGATTTGGTATCCCTATACACTGTGTCAAAGTGTATAAATATGCAATTCCCCAAAACCACACCACGTTATTGTTGGATCAGACAGCACTTTGTATTCGAAATCTTTTAAAATTGCTAATTCATTGCTCTACTCATAGAAGCATCTTAACAACTTCATTTGTCTGTGCTATTTAAATAATACTGGAAAGTATTTCTCAATGAATATTTCATTGCTGAGTACTATGATTTAAATCTACCAGCCAAAAAAAGAAAACAAAAGCATTGGGAATTCTATTTATTATACATTTCAAGAAACTATTGAGATGTTTAAAGTTCTAACTAAAGATCACGATGCTCTGTAGAATACACATCAGTGTAATGTCTGTGTTAAACATGGTATAAATATGATCTGACGGTCTTCAGTGAATTTAACAGCTTAAGTGATGGCACAAGATAATTTCAAAACAAAATGAGAACCCAATTTTGTTTATATTAACGCTTTGCATAGAATAAAATATGAATAAATCATAGTTAATACAAAGATATGAAAAGCTAGTGTGCTGGTAAATTAAGCAAAAACAGGATGTACTGATTATAAATATTCTATCCTTATTAGGAAAGAACTACATTATACCAAGCAGGTTTTTTTATTTCTATCAATAATGCCACTTAAAATGGTTTAATTCCAAACTACAATCGATGTAAGTTTAAACATTTCCTTTAACTAGCATGATAGGGACACCACTAAACATATATTATAATGCCCATATGCAATTCACACTTGTGACTTTTCTCTGCCATTCATGAATTATGCAATTATCCCTAACTCATGGAAATGAAAGTGCATTAACTGCCCACTGTCATGCATTGTCTCTTTCCCTGTCCTTGCGCACACATTCCACAGTTCATTATTCATGGATGCATCTATGCAAGTGTAAATGTGCACAGATAATATGGAAAGAGCCACACATGGATAAATAGCAACTAGACATTTGTTTGTGAGAAATAGGTACTTCATTCCAAAAAACCAAAATTTATAAGGAACACCTCTTCCCTTGTTATGGATGCCACATGGTAAACTAACTGGATGACATCATTTTATAAAGCAAATGAGGGATTTTCTCACACAGGAAAGACGGAAGATGTTGGTCTCTAAACCTGCAGCAGAGCCCTTAGCATCTTTAACAACTCTTTCTCTAGCTCCTTCTCCCATGAAGGCAATTTTTTTCATCATTGATTAAAACTCACCGAAACACTATTTCAAAAATATTGTACTTTGTGCTTCTCATTCTTGACAGAATTTCACTCCTAGAGAAGACGATTATTGGAATAAACAGTTTCAGAGAAGTATACATATATTTTCTCCGCTGAATCTTATGTCATGTGGGTTATTCCAGATTCCAAACTGAGCATCCTAACAATTTGTCCCTGTTGGGATATATATATTCTTCAGGAAATTTCTCAGGTTTTAGTCGAGTTAGCACTAGGGAACTCTCATATGCTATTTGTGGTACAGGAAATCAGGATTCCTTCTGATTTACATTATTTCTAACATAAGCAGACTTGTCCCTGTTAAAGTGATTGTTTCTAATAAAATAGAATAAATTTTATCAAATACTCAGAATTTTAATTTGTGTGGTAAAGCTTTTGCCTCAAGCAATAAAGGCAGGATTTAACACTTAAGAAACCAAAGTAAAATATTTTTCTCACAGTATAGATTTTAATTTGATTACTAATGGTCNTGTTAAAGTGATTGTTTCTAATAAAATAGAATAAATTTTATCAAATACTCAGAATTTTAATTTGTGTGGTAAAGCTTTTGCCTCAAGCAATAAAGGCAGGATTTAACACTTAAGAAACCAAAGTAAAATATTTTTCTCACAGTATAGATTTTAATTTGATTACTAATGGTCACATGTCCATGTCCAGAATTTCTTTTTTTTTTTTTTTAAAGGTTTTTTCAGCAAGACAGCTCATTCAGTATAAATTATACCTCTATAAAATTAATGGGAGCATTTTTGGTAGAAAAACAATTATTCTATAACTATCTAGTACATTCTTTGTTAAATATTATTTCAAATTAAAATGCGCTCATAACTAGATTTTATTGGCATTTTTATTGCATACTAAAGATGAATTCCTTAATGTCACACTAGCTATAATATTTTCTGAGAAAACACAACTTTCATTCACAATCCTAAATGCTTCTCTTTTTGATTATTTGATTCTTTTTCAAAGCAAATTTAAAACCAACCATCTCTGTTACGGCTTCCTATTTAGAAAACATAATTTTTCAATAAATATTGCTAAATATTTTGTCAATTAAATTATATTTTAAATTTTACTATATTTCTCAATTTACAAGTACATGTCATGATTCAAAAATGTTATAGATATTGATGATATATAAGAATTCCACTAATTTTAGTTAGACACAATATGACTGAAAATTAAAAAGAAAAATGTCAGTAAGTACAAGATCAATTTCAAAATCAGAAAGAAAACAGAAATATACAGGTGAAAATATTCCACATTTCAAATTTTATTATTTAGGAAATACCTTGCACCATAGAAGAAACTTTTCAAATAGTCTAATTACAGCTAAAGTATAACAAGAATTAAATGTGTTCATCTGTAATACATTATGTTTTTTATGCATAGAATTTGCAATTCACAGAAATACTTTAACCAAAGTAAGAAATACNTATTATTTAGGAAATACCTTGCACCATAGAAGAAACTTTTCAAATAGTCTAATTACAGCTAAAGTATAACAAGAATTAAATGTGTTCATCTGTAATACATTATGTTTTTTATGCATAGAATTTGCAATTCACAGAAATACTTTAACCAAAGTAAGAAATACGCCAAATATAATTTAAGATAAATGGAAGAAGTTTTCATTACTCTTCAGTATATTCACTTATATCATAAATAAGGTGTGACCAGTAGAAGGCACTGTTACAATAAATATATACAAATAGCTGTTCATTTATAAACTGGTTGGAAATTCTGATGAGAGTTTTACTAACTTTTCACAGCACAAATTTTTTTTTTTTCATGCAGACTTATAAGTTATCAATTTGTCCAATAAATGTGAGGAAATGAGTGTAATTCTTTTCATATAATATTAATTTCAGTTTCAGCTCATTCACAGTTTTATTACCCTCATTTTTAACTTATTTAATTCACAAAGGAATTATGTGGTCACACTTACCATTTTTAACACTGCGCTTAAGGAATGTTGCTCTCTTGAGAGAGAACTCAGACCCTGCTGAAGAGTCAGACATAGATGTGAATAGACCTGGCTTGAAAACAAGCTTCTGGTTTCATTGCTATTAACCTTTAGAGGTTTGATCATAATTTGCTAGCACATGCCGGCATGGTCTTTTAATGGAACTGCTTGGATATATGAAAATACCTCTAATTAAATCTCTGTCAAACATCCTGTTAACAATGTTGTTTAGTTTGTATTCATATACAAAATCTCTTGAATGCCTCTCCAAGTTTACAAAATCCATGTTAAAGGAGCTAGCATTGCAAAAAAAAAAAAAAAAAAAAATGTTACGGCATATGTTTGGATTTTTGTATTTCAGAGTCCTGACTACTTTATCTGAATTACAGATTTAGAGCTTTGTTATGTGTGATAGTTATGATAATATGATCACTAAAGGCACAGAGACAGGGAGACTCAAATCCCTTTGAAAATCCCTTTCTCTATTTCCTACAGCTGCTGCAGGAGTTTAATATCTGATAGAATGATGAAAAAGAACAGGTCGAACTCCAGTTTTAATAAAAATTTTAACAGGTCTACATATAGTTATGAAAAATGTTATTTGCAATGCCGATTTTTAATAAAATTTTCTTAAACCAAAGAAAAAATCCCCAAGGGGAACCTGATATGAATGTGTTTTTCATATGTACTATTTAAGACTCTTTAAAGGTTATGAAAGTGACTGATAAAATAAGTTCTATTCTATACAACACAAACCTGAATGCACTTGCACTTTTCCATTTTAATCAAATAAATAAGCAAAGCTTTCGTTTTGTATGTTGGGTCAGAAGCACATTCATGATCATACGGCAGAGTCAATTTTTATTCTTAGCAATAAAAACTCATTAAATAGCTGCATTTTCAACAAATCGAAGCATTGCTAACACACACATCAAAGCATTCTATAATCTGTGAGGGTGTAATGCCAAGAAATAATACATATTCATGAAATTATTTTGCTTCTTGGGCATTTTGAATTTCAGAAATTACGTAAGATTTTGAAATGTATTTATTTCTGTGAGAGAAAATAAATACATTAAGTATGAAAAATGAAACTTAATTGAATCCAGGGACTTCAGAACTTCTGAAGAATCTCTTTGTAAAGTAAAAACATGCTAAACAGAGACCTCACATTCAGTAACCTTCCCCGGTGCACTGCGCTGTGACTACCTGGTCCCCACGATCAAACCACCTAGAGTATAGTCCTGAGACAATAAGCTCCTGCCCCCAGAAATGATGCTGTGTCCACAGAAAATAAAAACGAGGTGTTTACAGATCAAAAAGCAACTTTAACTTACTGAACTAAACTGCAGCAGCTGTAAACTGGGAAGGCTTTGGAACTTACAATCTGCTAAACACAGACAACAGGTTCGTTTTAATCTTTAAAACGTGTGGATTGACATTATGGGCGCTGAGTTCTCTCACAATCCTGTCCTTGTCACTATTTCTGAAACTTTTGTGAGTACTAAGGATGATTTTTTTTAATACCATTCACCATGTGTAATATATCAACCTTTCTTTAACTTGATAGGCTTTTGAATGAAAACTGACTATGCTAATCCTAGATATATTCTATTCTTTATAGTGGGGCACACAAAATGTAACTCTAACATACAGTCGACACTGTATTCCTAATTAAATATTCCCATGAGAAAACATTAAATGTATTATGTATTGAAATGAAGAAAGTAAAACATTATTCACTTTATTACTGAGAATTGTAGGGTTGGAATATTCTAAACGTTTTGGCCCTCTTATACAATTTATAACAGGAAATTGAGAGCTGTTGCCTTGTGCCATATTCACAATCTTGTTACATAAGAATATTTTAAAATGCCTCATAATTCTAAAACTAAATCAAAATTGTTGACCTAATTTGTTTACTTGATACTTCCTGGTATTTATAGATAAAAGACATTTTTTGAATGAGGTAGGGGCCAGTGGCCTTAATCAGGGGGATTTGAAAAAAATTGGTGGAATCAAGGTAACAAGAATGAATGAAAGAATAATTTATTGCTGTGACCATTTTCTTCCTTGATTTCTCTATTGGGATTATACTGGATTATCTCCAACTAGATCCTATTTTTCAGGACTTTGTAGATACCCTTGATATTACGCAAATAGGAGGCAAATTTCTGAATCCTATCTGAAATGCAAGCACTTGCTTATAAAATTTATGATTGCACAGAAAAGATGGAGGAAAACACATATCACAGAAATAATTCTACAGCACTAATATCTCAGATTCCCTACTTATTTTTCTGCCATTTTAAGAAAAACAGTTGATTTAAGGTTTAAGAAAGATTTAAGAAAAGATACATTATGTTTCATAAAGGTATTTGCTTTCAATTATAAACTAAATTCTGAGATGTTAGTTTAAACATTTGATGAATTTCATATTTTAAAATATAAGATTTTATAAAATTAAAAAATATGTATGCACACATATGTATGTATAAAAGAATAAATATTCTTAGAAAATAAAAGATCATCTTACTTTAAAATATATATTCAAGCCTTTAATAAAGCTCTAGCAAAAAATTTATTCTAATCACTCCATTTGGCCTTCAAAAAACAGGGACCTACTGTGTATCAACATACACAACTAAATAGGGATAGTTTTATTCTCTTGAAATAAAACATTAATATTAGTTCATAAGATTTAATTTTACTTTCATAGAATAAGGAACTACAAGTCTCACCTCCTGCCTACCAAAAAAGAAAACTTTAGTCAAACACAGACAAAATTATTAACTTTTATTGGATAACATATAGAATTTTATAATACTTATATTCTGTGCTCAATAATTCAGTTAAAACAAAATTCTGCATTTTTTCTTCAAATTTTACTACAGCATTTAGCTAATGTTCTTTGGGTAGCAGGATCATATAGCTCCTGGATAAAAGTTTCTATGTGGATGTGAAGAAACATGATGTGCTCCCTTTTCCTCACAGATACAGTATTTTGTCACTTTAATTTATATTTATATCTATATAATTATAGATATAGCTTTATATTTTAAATCCAAAGGATTTTAAAATGCAGCACTTTGGAAAAAATGTAAAATTACCTGAAAAGTTTAGGTTGCTATTCTATTACAGAGGAAGTAGAGACACATATTCAGTTCGGTTCAGTCGCTCAGTCATGTCTGACTCTTTGCGACCCCGTGGACTTCAGCACGCCAGGCCTCCCTGTTAATAGTAAATGCTACCTAAATTTTTTTCATTGCTTAGCTTTCATGGTTTCCATAGAAACCACTTCAAGCTTTTTCTAAGTCACAACAACTCTAACCATTGGTCTTTAGAAAAGCTTTTGTACACTAGTGATTCCCTCCCCACCTAAAACTTGAAGGGGAAGTAAATTACACAGGATATACATATTTAGGGTTCAATGTCATCATATTATTAAGAAAAAGCATATTTATATAAATACAAAGAGACATGAGAAGGCAGGGGAGCAATGAATCCTCAAATAATACTAGTTTTATTTTATTCCAAAATATTTTAATAAAGTAATATTTCTCTATATCTTCACTACAAATTTTCATGAACCATAGGAATACATGACTGCATATTAAGCAGTAGTAACTTTGAACTTCCTCACTGTCCTTGATCTATATGGTCCTAATTGAGAATTCTGTTTTGTTATTAATTATATGTTTCTTACCTCATCAAACATGTTCTTAAATCTTGGTTGAATTTTCTTCAAGATTTTCAAAGAGCAGGAGTACGCAAGAGATCAATTTTCTTTCTTTTCATATTCTAAAATAATACCTCCAGATAGCCTTGCTTTGAGAAAGCCAGATAACTTGGAAAACAGACAAATTAGGATGTGATTATCCACATCACAAAAGAATTCACAGATGGCTTCCTGTAAATACAGAGCTCTCTATTTAAGTATTTGTTTACAGATCATTAGCTACTTGACAAAGAGGCTATGGGGGCAAAAAAATTAGGGATCAATTTCTGAGAGACACTGCCAATTGGAGATCAATCAAAAATGAGGAAAATAAAGCACCCCTGGAACCAGCATATAAAACAGAAAACCTGATTTACTTTAAATGCATGTACATACGTCATGCATGTATTTACTTCCAATGCATACAAACACACACATACACACAGTATATATACTTATATGTACAAATTAAATGTGTGTATACATAGACTCATAGACACACACATATAAACATACCAGAAGAGGCAACTTTAGCACAGATTAAGATCACCTACAAACCAGCTGGATCTCCTTAGTTTATTTTAGAGATTTTAGAAGTGATTCATGATCTTCTATATGTATGTAATACTAACATACTTCCAGTGATAGACTATATGATATGCTTACTTTTCAGACTTTATAGTGGAGTAACTGTTACACGTCTAATTGTCTTGTCCAAAGTGATTGTATTCTTCTTACCACAACAAAATTCTTACTGTGCACTAGGCATTTTGCTAAACACTAAAGAAAAAACAAAGCATTAGTCACTAGAGAGACAAAATATAAGTTTAAGTGTTGTTTTTTCTAAATGTGGTCATTAATATATTTAAGATTTGCTATCGGAAAAATAATACATTACAAAGGGTAACTTACACAAGTAATATCTTTGTTGTGAGTTTAAAGACCATAAATGGGTCCTAAACCAGTAAAAGGATGTCCACATCAATCAAGGGAGTAAATGTAAATAGACTTGTAGAAAATTCTGCCTTCAAAGTTCTTTCTCATTAAATTTTTCAAGAAAGGTACATATTTGGGAAAGAAGAATAAAGATTAAAATACCTAATTTTGTATTAAAAATCCTGTTTTATTAACTGTTAATGCACTCTTGAGGATTATTGAATAAAAATTAAAACTTTACTGAAAGATTAATAACATAAATTTCAAAGTTTAAGTTTTCTTAGGTCCATTTAATAATTAGAAAGACAAGTCTTTAGATGTGAGACATTTTTGCAGTGATTGAGACCATGCTCAGTTATCTTCAATCTCCAGTTCAATACAATTCCAGAAGTATATATTGATGACTTCCTGCATTCCTAATACTGGGCCAGTTGGTCAGTAAAACATATAGATTGTGCTTTCCAGGATTTTATCGATATTAGCTCATTTACTCTATACAATAACTATTCACTCTTTAAATCAGGTCCTGATAACAAACTTAGAAAACTGTTTAGATTTCCAAAATAAGTTGTTCTCTTATACACATCTGTATATATTGATGACTTCCTGCATTCCTAATACTGGGCCAGTTGGTCAGTAAAACATATAGATTGTGCTTTCCAGGATTTTATCGATATTAGCTCATTTACTCTATACAATAACTATTCACTCTTTAAATCAGGTCCTGATAACAAACTTAGAAAACTGTTTAGATTTCCAAAATAAGTTGCAAATCATTTAGTGCTTTATTCTTTTAACAGACTTTGATCTTTGCACCTAAGTTTTATTTAGGGTTCTTAAGCCAATCTGGGCCTCTCTTGTGGTTCAGCTGGTAAAAATCCACCAATCTAGATAAACTAGAAAATAAGCAAACTCTTAATGCACCACTAATTTTAAAGTATTTTAAATCAATTTTCCACCGACATTCTAGAAATAAATTCAAATTGCTGACCTATCTTATTGAGAAGAAAAATAATCATATACAGCATGGAAGAGAGTTTACCCCTTCTTTCAAGTGAGTAACTGGACTTTTTAAAAAATTGCTTTGAAGTCTAAGTCATGATACTTCATTTGGATTTGGGGAGGAGGGGTTAAAGAATAAAGCAAAGTTGTGCAGAAAAAGTGTAAAAGGGGGAAAAGAAAAACAAGTTTCTTATTACAGCTAAATCATTTCAGAAAAAAAAATAGAGAGAGAGAGAGGTGGATCTGGCACTAACCACTAAGTCAAAGTATAATACCATAAAAAGACAATATAAGACAAATACACATATTAAATGTGGCACACTTCAAAGCCAGAAAACAATTCATAACATTCTTAATCTTTCTCACTACTTTTTTGGAGTAGTTTCTTTTGTTTCAACATCATTCCATCTCAACCTTCAATCACAATCCCAGCATCCCATACAAGTAATAGTGCGTGTCACTAAATTCAAAATATGCATTGTATATTTAACTTCTAAGAAATTATGAATTCTATAAATCATATAAATATTGAAATTTTCAATTTTTAACATCTTTAATCAAATATAAAATTATTTTTTAAAATTGGATTTTTTAGTGAAATTTTATTTTAGATGATAATTTCATAATAATAAATTAATTCTGTTTTAGGCTTGTAGATCAACTGTGTATAACTCCTAAATACATTTATTCCTCATTCTAATACCCAGGCCTACTCACATAGAGCACTGATGCATCTTAATTAAATATTGGGGAAACGTTTAAGTTGGGATGACAAGTGCAGTAAAAAAAAATGACGGATGCATTGATGGCCACACAAGGATTTGCGGGTAACTGGTCTGGTTAGATTACATGTGAGATAAAAATAAATACTGTAGTACTCATTAAAAAAATAAGCAATGTATCAGAGGATACAATATTTTAGTTCCTTTTGGTTTTGCTGTTTGTTTTAGTATAAATCTGCAATGAGTGCTTTATACAATAGAGCATTCTAGAATCTCACAATTAGTATTGAAGATCCTGGGTTTTTCTGAGAACTTTATTCCTGGGAAGGCTCTGAATTTCATTAAGTGGGTACATGTGCCTGTGGGACAAGAAAATTTCCTAAGGATGTGCACGCTCATATCTCCATGTTCTCCTACTAGAGTTCGCAAATGCTGGAAGTTTTGTGTGGTGGCTCAAAGCTACTAAAAAATTTGGTAAAGAAATTTCTTAAAAGAGCAACACTAACAATATTAAGAATTTTATTTAATTTGTTAATTTGATGATTAAAAAATCCTGGTCCCCAATACATGGCACCCGGTTTAAGAGAACTCAACTTTGATGTTTTGAAAAGGTACATTTATTGTTTACAAAAACTAAAACATTTCAAATAGTTCAAAATTCTGCAATGTATATGTTTGAAATAGGACTCGTAAAAGGATATCAAATAAAATATGAAATCTTTAAAAGTAAACATGACATTTATAAAGTAAGAGTATTTATTTCTCTGAAAAATCATTTCCAACAGACTTGTTTGAACCAGCTTCTTCATTAAATTGTACAAAATAAATCATGTTATTAAGTATCCTTCTTTCTATGTTCTTAGCTGAGGATCAACTTCAAAAAGTGATAATACATCATTTACTAACCGAGGAAATTATTTGTTATTTTGGTACCAGCCTTGGTCTACGAGACACCAGGACAGCTGAATTTTGTTCTAAACCATTCTTTAAAAGCAATATAGGCTATGTTAAAATTTATGTGCCTCTGAATTGACAAAGCAGTGAGAAACTGAGAGGCAACTTAGCGACAATTACTATCAGCAACTACGATAGATTTTTTTAAAGAATACTTTGCATTCTTATTCTTTAAAATATGCCGTTTTCTTGTAGATTCAGTACAAACAAAGAGAGGAAAACATATCTTACATAAAATAAACAGTAGCATTATTTTTTGTTAATTAATATATCAAGAATAAAAAGAGTGGGAGGGTGGGATTCCCTGGTGGTCCAGTTGTTAGGACTCCATGCTTTCACTGTTGAGCGCCTGGGTTCCATCTCTCATGGGGAAACTAGGATTTCATAGGTCATGAAAAAAAAAAAGTGAAAAAGATTCTTTAGAAAAATTTATTGTAGTTGCTGATAGTAATTGTCACTAATCACGATGATGCTTATTTTGAAAAAAAAATTGTAGATGACTACTTCAATTAAGTTGAAAAATTTAGATTTAGGAAAACTTTTCAGAAGATGCTATTTCTGATTTAAAGATAAAATTCCATCATACCAAAAATGATGACAAATCTCTCTAAAGTTTAGCTAATAACTCGCTACTTATTAAACCTGGTTATAATATACTTACTTTAAGAAGTAAAAGAAATATTTGACAAACTAAGGAGTTTATGTAACATCATCCTGATTTAACTTTTTCCTAATAATGCTACTTGGTTTTTTTTTTCCAGTTTATCCAATATTTTGAAAATACTTTCATGGGTATTTTGAATGTTGAACTTTGGATGCTCCTTACATCTGCAACACAATTTAAATAACTAGTCAGTATCTGAGAACATTTATGCTTACTAATCATTGAGAACACGCTGATGTCAACTGATTCAATATTTAAACAGATGTCAGTAAAATATTTTATATTTAAAACAATGGCTGGAATGGAAAGTTTTAGATATTTAAATGTTTCAAAGCTACTATGATTCCATGCATAAACTTAAAACGTCTCTTATTTTGGAGTTCTTTTCAGAAAATGAGGCACTGTTAGAGAGGTGTTTGGTAAGCCAAGTCAGGATCAAATAGAAGAAACCACAATATCTCATGTGATGGAACTTGGTTATTACACATCACAGGATTTTTTTCTACTGTGTACAGGGATGTGGAAACTGGTAACTACAACAAGCCCTGCAACACTATCTATCAACAGGAGGGCGAATCATTCCAATCAAAGCACAATCAAAAGATGAGCTTTTGAAGTATGATTGACTGATGGATGGGTTACATAGATAGATAGATACATAGATAGAGAGGTAGGTAGATAGGAAAATATGTTTAGGGTTCTCTAACATGTCAAGATACTGTCTTTCTTCTTCTTTTTCATTGCCTTTATCTTCTTTCTCTTCGCATGGAAATATCATCTCCTTCATCTCATCCTTCTTCCAAAAGTTTTAGTGATAGGGGAAGAGAAGAAACCAGGCCAAACTTAGAGATACATGTCCAAAACAATGGACCGCTGCCTAATACTTGAAACCAAAGGAAGGGATATGTTTTTTTATAAGAGACCTTTATGAGATTTAAGCCATGACTAAAGCTACAACTATATAGTTGTTGGCTCACGAATTTTCACCTTTGAACTAATTATTATGGAATCCTCCCACAAACTCCTTTGTTCTTTCTTGCATCTCGAAAGATTAGTATGATTTCATGTAGATTGTAAATGTTTTATGGAAACGAATCTTGACAAACTTTTCAGAAAATTACTTTAAAGTTTTCACTATTTTTTTTTCTAAATTCCAGCTCTCAAATACGGGGAAAATTTTCAAAATATATTATGTATTGGTACATNCCACAAACTCCTTTGTTCTTTCTTGCATCTCGAAAGATTAGTATGATTTCATGTAGATTGTAAATGTTTTATGGAAATGAATCTTGACAAACTTTTCAGAAAATTACTTTAAAGTTTTCACTATTTTTTTTTCTAAATTCCAGCTCTCAAATACGGAGAAAATTTTCAAAATATATTATGTATTGGTACATTAATACTTGAATCTAGTTTATGTATCCTTTTTTCCCATTGGCTTTTCTCATAGACTTGCCAAGGTCTTAAGAAAACAAATGCTATTGTCATAGAATGGCCATTGATTGATCTATACAAATTCATTTTATAACATCAATTTTTTTGCTCAAGATCATACCATAATTTGAAACTGAATTATGTCTTAGGGAAATATCTTCAGAGACACGCTTACAACAAATATTCTTGAGCAGTATATTCTAATGTTTAAGAAAGAGCAATAATATGAATGATAAAATATTAATCAGCAAGTTATAACATTTTTGCTTTTTCATCTTGAAATAAGTGAACCAATTAGAACTAAAAGTTAACAGGCAAATTATGATGCCAAAAGATTCTGCTAAGAAGTTTATGAAACTCAAAATCTCTCAGCTTTACTTTGTTAAATACACAAACACTGGATTACTGTGAAGGAAAAATATGTGCTAGAAGAAATTAAGATTGGCCATATAAAATGATAAAATATTTACACAAATCATATCCTCATTTTGTGTGTGTTTTTATTGGAAGATGATGATAATTCTTCTGCCAATTTTTTTAAACATTTAAGATTAAGAAACACTTGGATTAATTGATGAATATCCTTCTACACAGTGCCATGAAAAATGACTGCAATTAATACAAAACTTATATTAGGAAATAATGTGAAACTAAGTCACTTTTTCTTTGTGTAGCAAAATGGAAAGTTATAGACATGAAGCTGCCACCAAATATCTGGTGATTTTGAAAAAAATGTATATATGATATAATTTTAATTATGGTTTATTCTGGATTACATATTTTACATACATATATTTTAAATGTAATGGGCTACTAAGATGAACGTTAGGCATTCTTCTTAAGATACAAATCAAAAAACATATACAGAATATTTATATTATCCCCTCTTCTGTGTATATGAGACTACATTAGATAGTCATAGCTTGGGGTTATAAATATTCTTTGCTCTTGCTTCTCTATCCTCCTAAGAAACATATAAGACTTACAAATTGTATAAATAGTGTTTCATAGTGATACTTCATCTTGTTTTAGCAGTAAACTTCTACAAATAGGTAATACATAGGATCAATAAAATGCTAAAGTGAAAGCGTTTTAAATACTATGTTCTTCTTTTTAAAATATGCTCTTATATAATGAATTGTAGAATCAAAATTGAAGTGTATGCTTACATATCTTAAGTCTTTTCTGTTGCATAGCATCATAGCACTATTTGTGAGCATAGTTCATCATTGCACATACTTAGAGGCACTGTAAATCAAATTCTCTCTTGCAATCGAACTGTGTAGAGACCTTGACAGCCTTGGTTAACCAAAATGTCTTAGTTATAATTATCCAAATGCACATCGTAACAGTAAAAAAATTATTTAAATATTTTTTCTAAAGCAATGTCTCCTATATTTCAGTAACAGTTATCCTTAGTACCCATTCCAGCAATTTTTGACTAGAAAATTAGCATTTTTGTCGTTGTAAGTGTATTTAATAAAATGTACATTTATCACGTATGTATAATTTTATGAATATTTTCCTTCAGAAAGGGATTCATGCTTTTCTTTCGTGTCATTAAAGATCATTATAATTTAATCTAATCTTCAGAGCCTGACTGTATTGCAGTGGTGTTGAACTTGAACTCCTCATGCTTGATGAATCACCACTCATATGCTACTTTTCATCTTCAAAGCTCTTTATAAAAATTAATTAATGGCAGCCAATTACATTTCTAGGGAAGAAAAAGATACACTTAAATAGTATCTATATGAAGAATGAAGAATAGCCCAGGGTATTTATAGAACAAGTGTTACAACATTTAAACCAAATCCCAAGACCCTGAAAGTCATTCACCTTTGCAGCTGCCAAGTGGCTTCAGTTGTGTTTGACTCTATGCGGCTCTATAAACTCTAACCTGCCAAGCTTCTCTCTCCAGGGGATTCTCTGGGCAAGAATACTGGAGTGGGTTGCCATGCCCTCCTCCAAGGGATCTTCCCAGCCCAGGGATCCAACATGCATCTCCTGCATTCCAGGCAGACTCTTTGCCCACTGAGTCACCAGGGGCGCCCCATTCTCCTTTCGCACACTATAAATAGTAGTATCTAAGGGCGGTCCCTGGTAGCCCAGTGCTTAGAATTCAGGGCCCTCACTGCTGTGGCCTGGGTTCAACCCCTGGTCAGGGAACTGAGATCTTGTAAGCTGTGCAACTCAGCCAAAAAAGAAAAGAAAAGTAGTATTTAGTTATTACCGCTTAAAGAGATGTAGAGATCATCTACCCAAAACCATCTTTTATATTTTCCAGATGAGGAAATGAAGAACCTAAAAGACAAAGATTGATCCAAAATAACACAATGAATTGGTAACAAAGCAAAATTGGTTTACTAATGGACTTCCATGGTGGCGCAGTTGATAAAGAATCTGCCTGCAAGGCAGGAGACTTGGATTTGATCCTTGGATTGGGAAGATGCCCTGGAGAAGGGAATGGCTGGCTAACCACTCCAGTATTCTTGCCGGGAGAATTCCATGGACAGAGGAGACTTGAGGGCTACAGTCAGTTACTAAAGTGTGAGGATAAATTATCTCTGAGGATAACTGAAATACTGAAGATGTTGTCTTCAACACAAGCAATTTAATAAGAAAATATGTAGCAATTTTTCACTTTATAAATATGTTACTTTTGCCTCTGTTCCTATTCAATTACTTAACTAAAATCGAAAATTTTCAATTTAGTAATAACATCCTGAGAGAAGATATTTTTGACATATATTTTTAACTGTGAAAATTCATTTTTTTCAATTATAATTTTCCATTTCATTGCAAAGACAAATGTTTCTTTAGATAAGAATCATGCAATCTATAGTAATGCAAGTGTCTCTTACTAACTTTAATACTTAAACAAAGAAATTGATGACACACTAATCCTTGAGTAGTTTCAAACTTTTTTCCAGAGGACTGTGAAGCTTCAAGGAATCTCTTTGCTTTCTGTTCATGACCATTTTCCTCTTGCTGGCAACAAAGTACTATACATAACCATTTTAATTTTTTTAGTGAAAATAAATCCCTTGCATGTAAATGCTTATTTCATTTATTCTATTTTGGACTGCAAATATTTCTTGCCATAAAAGTCTTCTTCACCAAAGGAAGAAAATAGAAGTTTCATTTTTTCTAGTGCTAAAAATTTCTGAACCCCACAGATACTCTTATAGATAGATTTGCCGAGCTTTTCTTGCTTTTGAATGAATCTGTAATGGGATACAACAAAACTCAGTACAGAAAACATTATGTTGACAGAAAACTATATATAAATATCATTATCCCTTAAAGAATAGGCTACATTGCAAAAATGTGCCACTATATTTTATTTATTTTTTATGTTATTTTCAGGTGTACAACACATAGATTCAGTTGCACAGACACACAAGCGCACACACACAGCTATTCTTTTTTCCTATTCTTCTCCCTTATAGGTTATTACAAAATATTGTGTATAGTTTCCTGGGCTTACAGTAGGCCCTTGTTGGTTGTCTACTTTATATTCAGTAGTGTGTGTATAGTAATCCCAACCTTCTAACCAAGAAAATATCTGCAGTCCATTTAATGATAGTAATAATAACTCTCATCGATCATTCCAAAAATACAAAATCATCTTGAAATAAGACAAAAGATAAGACAAGTATAAAGGAATAATTATCCATGGGGTGGCAAATTACTGTCTTGATTGTCTTCATATAGTCTCAGTATAGAATCAACATAGTCAAAATTATCAAACATAAATAATTGAATTTATCTAATGAAATATTTTATTTATGGCGAATAAATACTTTTCTTCATTTTTCAAACAGTTCTGTTTTTTTCATTGAACTCTTCCCCTTACTGATAGTGGTGGAAAATAGTCTTTTCATACTAACATTATGCATATATTTTAGACCTAAAATTTTGTTTATACTTTAGCTTTGATGTATATTTTTTCTGAAATTACAATCAGCAAAAAGAAATTAACTACTGTCTTTGGGAACTACATGATGTTTACATTGATATGAACCACATTATTATGGAATATGCAAAATAAAATCTAAAATCCCAGTATATGAAAGCAGTCTTTGAAGCCCCTACAAGAAAACTCACTTAAAGCAACCATAATAGAGAATATTTTTAAGCAAGCCCTTTTCTAGGACATGAAGCTCATTCAGACACATTTTCGTGCTACTCAGATTTATTATTCATTTCATAATTTCATAATCATTTCATAATGCATGTTTCATTCTGCAAAGTGATATCTAGCCAATCCTAAAGTTTCTTCTTTCTTTCTCTCCTTCTTTTTTGACAAAATAAAAAAAAGGATAAGTAGTCTTAATTTTTTTCCTACATAATTAGGTCATTTTTCCTGTACACCTGGATATCTGACCAACTGACCTCTTGGTCACCATCTATTTAGAACATAGATTTCATGAAATAAACTCCTTAACTGCATAACACCAGGTCAATGGAAACAACTACAAAAATGAACTGAAAGTTGATTTTTTTTTCTAAGCCTTCCTTCTGTTCAGTTCAGTTCAGTCGCCCAGTTGTGTCTGACTCTTTGCAAACCCATGGACTGCAGCCTGCAGTGACACCAGGCCTCCCTGTCCATCACCAACTTCCGGAGTTTGCTCAAACTCATGTCCATTGAGTTGGTGATGCCATCCAGCCATCTCACCTCTGTCATCCCTTCTCCTCTTGCCCTCAATCTTTCCTAGCACTGGTCTTTTCAAATGAGTCAGCTCTTCGCATCAGGTGGCCAATGTATTGGAGTTTTAGCTTCAACATCAGTCCTTTTAATGAATATTCAGGATTGAGTTCCTTTAGGATTGACCGATTGGATATCCTTGCAATCCAAGGGACTCTCAAGAGTCTTCAACACCACAGTTCAAAAGCATCAATTCTTGAGTGCTCAGTTTTCTTTATAGTCCACTTCTCACATCCATACCTGACCACTGGAAAAACCATAACTTTGACTAGCTGGACCTTTGTTGGCATAGTAATGTCTTGCTGTCTAGGTTGGTCATAGATTTTCTTCCAAGGAGAAGTCCAAATATTCTTACGTAAGTCCAAATATTTTTAATATGTGTTTAATTATGCAAACTGATGGCCAAACTTTCTCTGAGTCAAAAAGAAAAAGTAATTGCCAATGGTTCATTTTATAATCAGCACTTTACTTCAAAGCTCTAAGATTTACCTGAAAGCATTAAAAGTAAGAAAAGAGGAACTCATAACTGTAACTGTGGGGGAATAGACACCAAGTACTATGTCTTTCTATAGTGTTATATTTAGTCTATGTTGTAGTAAATCATGGACTTCCCTAGTGACTCAGACAGTAAAGAATCCACTTGCAATAAAGGATACCCAGGTTTGATCCTTGGATCAGGAAGATCCCCTAGAGAAGAGAATGGCAACCCACTCCAGTATTCTTGCCTAGAGAATCCCATGGACAGAGGGGGTCACAAACAGTTGGACACGAATGGTCAACACAGTAGATCACAGTATTGACCACAAGAATAGCTCCTCTCTTCCTTACAGGAAAATTATACACTCCAGTCTATTACCATGTGACCGAAAGTGTCTTCTTGCAAATGGGGTACACTTTCTGTCCACTGACATCAAGGGCTGTCGTGTGACCTGCTCTGGCCAGCAACATGAACAGCGTGGTAGGGTGGCAATTTTAAGCAGAACTTTTATTAGGCATGATGTATTTCTTCCAGCTCACTCTCTTTCCCCCTGTCATGAAGGTATGTCCCACACAGGAGCAAACTCCTTTAGTCTAGACTCCAGAATAAGAAAAGTCAACATGTAAAGAGAAATAGAAGCAAACCTCTACTGTAAGTCATTCAGATTTGAGGGTTCTTTCTTACAGTAACATAACCTCAGAAACACACTTTAATATATTTGCTTCCCAGGTGGTGCTAGTGGTAAAGAACCCTCCTGCCAATGCAGGAGATGTAAGGAACACGGGCTTGATCCTTGGGTCAGGAAGATCCCTTGGAGGAGGGCATGACAACCCACTCCAGTATTCCTGCCTGGAGAATTCCATGGACAGAGGAAGCTGGCGGGCTACAGTGCATGGGGTCGCACAGAGTCAGACAAGACTGAAGCGACTTAGCACACACTCATGCATATATGCTGTATAAGATCAGTGGCATTATACTCATTTTATAGGGAAGGATACTGAGGCTCAGTTCCACGAGACATCAAATTCTTTCTTTCCCCAGGGCCTTTACACTTGCTGCCCCTTCTTCCCCGGGCACTCTTATCACCGTCTCTCTCTTCTGTTGCTTTAATTAGCTTCTGCTTACCCTTTATGTTTCAGCTCAAACACCCTGTCAAAGCGTGGTCTTCCTTGATCACCACCTTTCTCTTTCTTTCAGCACCCTGTGCGTTTCCTATGAATCCCTTAATCCAGTTGTTGATTACGTGTTCATTTGTGTAACCTGTCTCCCACACTGCACTTTATGCTCAGTGTAAGTAGGAAGTATATTTGCTTTGTATATGCTTTGTTAAATGCTTCATTTTCAGCATTTAGCATACTCCATAAATGTGTATAGAGTGGCTAAAGAATGAATTGCCTCCTATTTTGACTATACCTTCTTTCCCTAAGGCACCTATCATCCTCTCGCTCACTCTGGCATCTCCAGTCTCTTTGTCTACACTGACTTTTCCCCTCAGCTTTGAAGCATGCATTTTTGCTCTACTTGATCAGACTTTTACTGTAGTTCACCTCCTGTCTTTACTACAAGCTACCTTCTGTTAGGACGCCACACCTTTGTTTTCATAGCCATGTTTCTGCAACCAAATGGCAGTTTCTATTTCTTTTCCATCCAGTCACAAGTTGCTCCTTTAAACTTTCTGTCCCATCACATACAAAAATTATAATCTCAAATGTTAACAATTTCCCATAGTTGCCAAATCAAATAGCATTTTCTATAATGAAAACCACCCAGAATCATTGTATTGTCATATTGCTTTATAAAGGATTCTATCAGAATTCCTTGGTGGTCCAGTGGTTAAGAATTTGCCTGCCAGTGGAGGGGACATTCTACAGCCTGTGCTCTGTAACACGAGAGAAGGCAATGAGCAGCCCGCACACCACGATTAGACAGTAGCCCCCACTTGTCACAACTAGAGAAAACTTGTGTTGAGCAGTAAAGATCCAGTGCAAAAATAAATTTAGAAAAATGTTTCTATCAACTTTCATTTCAAACCATTAAAATATGGACAAACTAGCTTCGCCGTCGGGGAAGGCAATGGCACCCCACCCCAGTACTCTTGCCTGGAAAATCCAATGGACGGAGGAGCCTGGTGGGCTGCAGTCCATGGGGTCGCTAACAGTCGGACAGAC
>SJYX01022395.1:331528-342076 GCA_006410675.1 Oreotragus oreotragus
AATAAAATTGATGGATAAGAGTCATAAGACTAGGGACGAAGAACTTTAAAATATTCTTAGACACAGAAGAACATGTAAAAATGATCTCTGAAATTAGAATATCCCATTTGAACTCAGTTCACTAAGGTGATACATATGAAAAAAAATGCAAAATTTCCTTCCTTTCACAGTAGGTAAATACTGCCTCACCTTGGAAAACAAAGTAGTATAAAGGTGAGAGAAAAGGAGCTACAGAAACAAAGATGGGCAGATAAACCCGATGTGATGGATGCTGTTCAAAGTTTAAGGTTCAAGAAGAGGGAGGAAGCCTAAGGCTAGAGAATAATTAAGTCAGGCAGTTTGCCTGCTCTGCCTACGATTCATTCTCTCTATTCTTAAGAGATCAAGTTCAGGGGGAAGTTTACTGCAGGTTCTAGAACCACTTGCCTACTCACCTGTACAGTACATTGAACAGGGGGTAATTTTAAAACGTGCTAGATCATAGTTCCTAGCCTCCAAGAAGCTGCTTTCTCCATAATATGAAGTCACACACAGAGAGAATGTATCTAATAAGGCCTGTGGCAGCAGTAAAGTTGGCTCAGAGTAGACAAGAGTTGGATCTCTGCCAACCCAAATCACGTGAACGGCAAGACTCCAGGGAAGACAGATACTGTTAAGGACCTTAGAGAGAGGATCTTGGTCTGCACACAGAGGAAGCATGAGAGAGATGTTCAATCTGAATCCAAACCCACAGTCTGCTACCAGAATGAGAAAGAGGGCAGAAGCAAAGGAGATGGAGTCCCTTTTCACCCTGCTGTGCATTCTGAATAGTGTATGCGTCCTCAGTCATGTCTGACTCTTTGTGACTCCATGGACTGTAGCCCACCAGGTTCCTCTGGCCATGGGATTTTCCAGGCAAAAATACTGGAGTGGGTTGCCATTTCCTTCTTCAGGGGATCTTCCCTACCCTGAGATAGAATCTGCATCTCCTATGTCTCCTACAGGTGGATTCTTTACAACTGAACCACCTGTATAGTATTCCATGAGATTTCCCTGTTAGTTCAGTCGCTCAGTAGTGTCCAGCTCTTTGCGACCCCATGAATCGCAGGACGCCAGGCCTCCCTGTCCATCACCAACTCCCGGAGTTCACTCAGACTCACGTCCATCGAGTCCGTGATGCCATCCAGCCATCTCATCCTCGGTCGTCCCCTTCTCCTCCTGCCCCCGATCCCTCCCAGCATCACAGTCTTTTCCAATGAGTCAACTCTTCACATGAGGTGGCCAAAGTACTGGAATTTCAGCTTTAGCACCATTCCTTCCAAAGAAATCCCAGGGTTGATCTCCTTCAGAATGGACTGGTTGGTTCTCCTTGCAGTCCAAGGGACTCTCGAGAGTCTTCTCCAACACCACAGTTCAAAAGCATCGATTCTTCGGCGCTCAGCCTTCTTCACAGTCCAACTCTCACATCCATACATGACCACAGGAAAAACCATAGCCTTGACTAGACAGACCTTAGTCGGCAAAGTAATGTCTCTGCTTTTGAATATGCTATCTAGGTTGGTCATAACTTTTCTTCCAAGGAATAAGCGTCTTTTAATTTCATGGCTGCAGTCACCATCTGCAGTGAAATCTCCTTTTCCCAATGCAGCTTGAGTCTGTTTCCATTCTTTGTAATCAAGCAATTTCTAAGAAAGATACAAACCAGCAACTTTTATTCAATGAAATATTTTATTGAAAAATATATTATACGAGCAAAAAATATTTATGATTGGAATAGGCATATTATGCAATTGAGTAAAAACTGAGTATGATTTCCAAAAGTGTTTAAAAAAACACTTGGAGACCTAGAGCATAGTGCAAGAATGGTGATTCCACAACTCACAGCAGTTAACAAGCATATTTCCACAGGGTTTCATACCATTACTGGCAGTTAAGCATCTGTTTTGTTTCTATTTTTTAACTAAAAAATAAATAATTTTCTAAATATTTTATGCCTCCACAGTGGAAAATTTTGAGAGACTGAACACATTCAGCTACTGGAAAACCAGATTTGTATGTTTATGATTTAGTCACTCAGTTTATCACTCCACTGAACCCTGCCGGCCACTGTGCTGATTTTGAACATTATGCAGTTTCAAATTATGCTTATTCTTTCACATTTGTATTTTAATGTGTATCTATAATAGACGATCAGTTAAATACAGAAAACACTGATGTTGACATGTAACTTAATAAGGAGGAAACAGATCAAAGAGAGAGAGAAAGGAGTAATATTTCATATTCGCATCAAGATGATTTTCACCAAATCCATATGTGAAATTCATCTGATCAAGATGGTGTTTCCAAAACAGAGAAAATATTGTGACGATTACTTCAAGTTGACTTTTCATTTATTAGGAATTAAGATTACCCATTTACCCATGCCCACATATTTCCCTAAATTGTACTTGGAAGTATCCTGAAACTTTCTCCCTTATGTCATCATCTGGATTTAAGCATAAAAATTATTTTTAAAAATGGATTCATTGCAAAAGGCAACACTGGCAAACATTAGGTAATGAAAATATGTTTTGCCTATCTTAAATCTATGTATATTTGACCCCAAAACTACTAGGTTATTTAAATGTTTGTGTGAGTGTTCAGTCACCAAGTCGTGTCCGACTCTTTGTGACCCCAAGGACCACAGCCCGCTGGGCTCCTCTGTCCGTGGGATTTTCCAAGCAAGAATACTGGAGTGGGTCATCATTTCCTTCTCCAAGGAATAATCCTGACCCAGGGATTAAACTGATATCTCCTGCTTGGCAGGCAGATTTTCTACTTCTGAGCCATGAGGAAAGCATTTAAATATTTGTCAACAAAATCTATTTGTTCTTATACAAGTGAAGTAAGTTTTAAAAAAAAAAAAAAAACATGCTTCACGTGGCCTTATTTCTTAAGCCCAGTTTCACATTCTTTATCCATTAAAAGAAAGGATTAAATGAGATGACTTTCCCTGTTGGCTCAGACGGTAAAGCATCTGCCTACAACGCAGGAGACCCGGGTTCAATCCCTGAGTCAGGAAGATCTCCTGGAGAAAGAATGGCAAGCCACTCCAGTACTCTTGTCTGGAAAATCCCATGGACGGAGGAGCCTGGGAGGCTACATTCCATGGGGTTGCAAAAAGTCGAGCACGACTAAGCAACTTCACTTTCTTTCTGCTCTGAAATCCTACAATTATGGAGAAATAAGGCAAGGTCCAGTGAATTCCTACTTGCCTATATCCTAAATATAATTTCATGTCCCAGTGTATCTTCCCAAATGTTTTCTCTGTGGTATAAATGTCTCTGAAGACTGATACAGCTCATTTTTTGCCACCAATGAATCACAAAGAGATCATGGAAAATTCAATGCGAAATCTTTGCTGCATCATATGGATTGCAAATGATTTAAATTATTATTATTTATTTATTACTATTAATTTTTTTTTTACTGCAGGGCATGCAGGATCTTAATTCCTGACCAAGGATGCAAGCCATACCCCTGGAGTGAAAGTGCAGATTCTTAACCTCTGGACCACCAGGGAGGTCCCTAATTATTATTTTTTATTTTTAACAGAGTTTTATATATGCATAAAGTATAAAATAACACTAAGAAAACAAAGCAAAACAAAGTCAGCAGACTCTTGCCCTTCTTTTTCAGTGTCTGCGTCCCAGAGGGAAACGCTCTCAACTCTTTTAGTTGATTTTTTTTTTTTTGTCAAACACCTTCCTATCTCTAAATGGTATTCTCTTCTTACTCTGCTTTTTCAGCTATGACCGTGTGCTATGTCTCTTCAGTCATGTTCAACTCTTTGTAACCTGATGAACCATAGCTTGTCGGCCTCCTCTGTCCATGGGATTCTCCAGGCAAAAATACTGCAGTGGGCTGCCATGCCCTCCTCCAGGGCATCCTCCTGACCCAGGGACTGAACGCACTTCTTTTACGTCTCCTGCATTGACAGGTGGGTTCTTTACCATTAGCATCATCTTCTGTTGATTTCCCACTAGGGAGCTTATGATTTAGGGTGTTTTTTTTTTTAATATATATATACTAACAATACCTCTTCCTCACCTAACATACCACAGATACATCTTCCCTGTGCTCCATCATCCCCAAAATTCACACCATAATAGTGAAAATGGAAAACTATCCTGAGTTTACACTGTGACTCTGCAAAACTATATGCACAGCTAAAGCGTTTGTACATCATGAATCATTTTACCTTTCCGCATAATATTCGAACTTCCCTGAGCTCATGATTGTCTTATCTTTAATTTGCCTATAGTTTTTCAGTACTTTTCACTGCTTCTGATTAAATAAAATCCAAACTTTAATCATCGTGGTTTTTAGGACCATTACGTATTCATCTTCTAAAAGAAATCTCTCCTTGAACCTTTCTGAACTGATCCAATCTGGTCCAAATGTCCTCACACACAGTTCACAGCTTGGACCTTTTACTATCACTCGGATTGCATCCTGTATCCTGTCTTTCCTGTTTCATACACTAAATATATGTAGATGATGGAAAGACATATATTGAATAGATGCAGATTACAAATATGTTATATCTTCTGTGGATAAAAGATGATACCAATGACAAAAAATGAGCTTATCTGTAAAATGGTCCGTCATTTTGATACGGAATAGATATATTGAATAGATGCAGATTACAAATATATTATATCTTCTGCAGATAAAAGATGACACCAATGACAAAAAAATGAGTTTATCTGTAAAATGGCCCATCATTTTGATACTCAGTGGCCAAATGTTCGCTTTGNAATGAGCTTATCTGTAAAATGGTCCGTCATTTTGATACGGAATAGATATATTGAATAGATGCAGATTACAAATATATTATATCTTCTGCAGATAAAAGATGACACCAATGACAAAAAAATGAGTTTATGTGTAAAATGGCCCATCATTTTGATACTCAGTGGCCAAATGTTCGCTTTGACCATTTTTTTGAAGTGTTAAGAGATATACTTCCTTATTCAATAAAATGATACTTTTTTAATTTGAGGGAGTGGATTTTATTATAATTAATTCAAAATTCTAACTATAACATTAGAATAAAAATAGAATAATGATAATATTGATGTCATTTTTTTATTCTGAGTACATTTGGATGTTTAAAACTTTGTATAGCTTCTTATTCAGTGATAAGCATAATTCCTACTCAAGGCAGTATTGTGTTTCCAGGACTAGAACTTGCACTAGTTTTAACACAAAGCAACACAAGGAAAAAATTGGCAACCACAGTATCTAAATAGAAGACCTATTTTTTCTTTCTAGTTTCTACTGTTGGTAGCAAAAATGGTTACATAGTATTCAGTGCTATATTATGTAAGCATAGTCCTTTAGGTTTTTCAAAACATGCTGACACATATCATTTATCATCATAATAATTCTGCAAAATAGGTCAAAACTCTATAACTATCTCCATGTTATAGATGAGAAAGCTGATCAATAGAAAGAATAACATCCTTGGTGCCACAGTGAGCCACTGTCAAAACTGGCATCAGTACCCGTGGTTCTTGATAGCTAGGCCTGTGATCTTATTATAACTATTACTATTATAATGATCATTTATGCATCCTTCTGGAAATGGCAACCCACTCCAGTATTCTTGCCTGGAGAATCCCATGGACTGAGGAGCTTGGCGGGCTACAGTCCACNAATAACATCCTTGGTGCCACAGTGAGCCACTGTCAAAACTGGCATCAGTACCCGTGGTTCTTGATAGCTAGGCCTGTGATCTTATTATAACTATTACTATTATAATGATCATTTATGCATCCTTCTGGAAATGGCAACCCACTCCAGTATTCTTGCCTGGAGAATCCCATGGACTGAGGAGCTTGGCGGGCTACAGTCCACAGGTCATAAAGAGTTGGACACGACTGAGCGACTGAGCGACTTCACTTTCACTTTCTATACAGCTATACTCTTTTTCTTTATTTTTCTCTCTCTCATTCTGCACAAACACATCTCCTATATCCAGGCCTAACCTTAGACCCCATTCACTATTATCAGGGGACCAAACTTAAGTTATCTTTCCTCAAATTTCTCTGTGCTGATAGGAATACTGAGAAATACAAGCATGTACCCACTTATCCAGCCAAACATAGTCATACATATACAGGAGAATTTGACATCATTAGGCTTACAAAGAGATAATATAAACGCTTCTGTGAATTTTGCTTTCACAGTTAATATACTTTGAAACTCCCTTCTAACCAATTCCCTTTTAGTGGTTACATAATATTCCGTTGTATTGATCTGACACTATTTTTCAACCATTTCTCCACTTATGGTATTTTCTTAATAGTTTTGTTCTTCATTACCTTGAACCCATGATGCCCCATTTGTGGTCTACTGATGTTCTCAGTCTTTAGTCCTTTAAAGACAACGTTGGTTCAGAATCTAAATTAATCTTGATAAATTATGATACTTTCCATAGAGTTGTAGAAAATCTTGAGTTTTTGTATTTTCGCAAATGTAGCAGTTACTATTTTTTCAGAATTTCTAAACTTCAGGAAGTGAGGAAATTTATCATTTACCATGAGATATATAACTACATAAAACTAATGCTTATGGATGTGGATCTGGGCTACGTGTGTGGGCTACCTCATATCAGCAGCTACAGACCAAAACTTTATGTCCCTCCAAAATGCATATGTTGAAACTTAATCTACAATGTTGAAACAAAATCTTACAATCTAGGATTTGAGGCCTTTGGAAGGTGCTTTATGAGTACCTTTATAAAAGAGATCCCAGAGAGCTCCCCCATCCCTTTAGCTGTGAGGTTATAACAAGAAAATGACCAACATGAACCAAGAAGCTGGCCTTCTTCAGACACTGAATCTGCCAGTTTCTTGGACTTCCCGGCCTTGGTAATGCGAGAAATAAATGTCTTTTTATTTATAAGCTGCCTAGTTTACGGTGTTTTGTTATAGCAGCCCAAACAGGCTAAGACACTAGTAATATGACTTAGGACCAGTTTCTTTAACTTTCTATGTTTCAGACTGAGAATGATCTTATTTTCCTCTTAGGACTTTGGAGAGAAAGTTAAATGTAACTTTGGTACATGTAAGGTACAGAGACTAGTGTCCCAAACATAATAAACACTCAGTAAGTGAGTGATAATTGTAGTCAGTGTTATTGATGCCATTATGATTCCATTGTTAGTATCTCAGCTTTTATGTGCCTTTTTTAGCTTAAGAAAAAATTGCTTACTGTTGTTTAGAGTGACTAGAGATTTTTTCAAACTCTCCTAATTTTATGTGCTAGAAAGAAACTTTTAACATTCGAAATAGCTTATAATTAAAAGTACTTAACAGGCTTCCCTCACAGTTTCATGAAGAAAAGTGAAATTCCCAAAGAGGTTGTAAGTTTTCAGCACTTGCTCTAGCAAAAAAGAAATCGTCATAAGTACTTCCTAGACAGTTTGGCTGTGGCTGCCAACAGCTCAAGGAGCAGACACTGTTTATAAGAGTTACCATCCAGCAAGTGGAAATTCAGCTGGAGGGCTGTTCTTTTCTGTCCTTAAATTTCATATATCTCAGGATAATAGTTTCTTTGAAAATATTAAGCCAACGATAGAACATGTAGCATTTCAGTAAAAGAGTTCAAACATTTGCATGACAAATATAAAAGAAATTCCAGTAAAGAAGATTAAAAAAAAAAAAAGCTTTTTTGAGGTTGATGGTCTAGAATTTGCTAACTTTTAAAAATATGTGGTGAACAAAAGACATATCAAATTCCATACCACTAATGAGAAAAAATTTGCAAAGCAATGACTGAGCTGTATAAAATATTTCTTCCGTATATAGAGTAAAGAAGTCATCCAAGCTGCATCTTTTATGTCCCACGGCAAGAACACACAGAAGTTTGGAAGACGATATGGTTCTTTTTTCCCCTGAGGTGCTTGACTGTCTTTTCTCTGTGTCTTTCTGTGTGCTCAAGAAGTGTTACTCACACTCGATAATGTGTTTTTAGTTGGAAGGTTTTCAGACGCAGAGAAGGGCAGGCACTGATCACCAATCAAGACTCTCAGGTTCAAGCTCACTGCCTCTCACTTAGCACTCAGTCTGCCAACCAGAAAATAATTTGTTTGAGCCACTAAGGCTTACAGTTATTTATTCTTTATCCTTGATTTTTTCAGCGAGGCTACCCCACCACCAATGACCCTTACTAAAAGCAGCTAGCACTGGAGAAGGACAAAATTCTGATGCTGTGCTTACTTTTAGCAACTGTAGTAAAGATTTTCCAGTGCTGGCCCTTGATCCAGCAGCTCATGTAGGCTCAGCACTCGGCAGTGCAAGGCAGCTTTAATCTAATTCTCACTTCATTCCCCCCCTCCCACCCCGACTTTCTCTTTAGGACAAGTCTCAGGGAAGAAAAGGGGGAAAAAAATGAAGTCATGGGCCTGGCGAGTCATAATACAAAATTGCACTGCTAATTACAGCAGCTATAATTCTTGATCCAGCCAAAATGCAGGTACACAATTACTTTACTTGGGGGCAGTCTCTGCTTAACCTCTGCTTTCTTTCACTACCTCTTCAGCACGTACCCTCCTTCAATAGCAGTTACTGCCTGATGGTAATAACTGACTCTCTGCCTGAGAAACAGAATCCCATGGGAAGCATCCAGGTAAGGAGCACCTGAGCCAATGCCCCAAACAGGTCTGGGATGGACTGTGACTTACCAGGAATAAGAAATAGAAACTCAACAGATTTCATTCCAGCTTTTTAAAGACTTGATGTTTAGAAACAGCAGTGGCCAGATAATGAGGGAAATTTGGTTCCTTTCAGCAAAATGAGCTTTTCTAAAATCCATAAATGTTTTAGTTCTTTCTTCATGTTAGAGCTATTGTTTTTTTTAATAGACACATAATGTTTGGCTCAGAAGAGTTAGTGTTGTACTTGGGAGGGTTGTTTACACTTTATGTTCGATCTATTTACATATTTAATATGAATTTATGATCCATTATAAGAAATGCCAATATCAACCATAACAAAGCATGGTGTTAATAATTTGCTGAATAAGAAACACCTACTGAGTTTAATTTCTTCTGTGAGTTAGCAGAAAAGTGTTTTAGAGGGTATTTTTGCATTTAAGTTGCCCATGCCTGAAGTTAAAGAAGCACAAATATCATATGATATCATGGACAGAGGAGCCTGGTGGGCTATAGTCCATGGGGCTGCAAAGAGTTGGACCCAGCTGAGCAACTAAATACTAAGCATAGCACAGCATATATATGCATAACTGAACCACTTTTCTATACACCCGAAACATTGTAAATCAAACCGCATTTCAATTAAAATTTTTAAAAAATATACAAATGGGCAATGACCGTTCTATCTAATTTATCCAAAGTCTATTTTTTAACAGTTTTTGCTTTAAGAAGTACATGAATTGCCATATGAATAGAAGCGAGGGGGCAAAAAACCCTGCAAATACAACTTTTCTATGTGTATACACATATGTATGTGTATGTACAGGTATGTATATTTAGAAAGATATATATCTCTATCAGAAATAAACCAATACTGCTTCCGCCTTCGTCCAAGGCACCGCCGTCTTAGGCCTGACCTAACACCGCGCTTGCTCATGACCTCACAGCTTCCACCTCAGCCCCTCTGTCTAGTCTCTACACAAGGCGAGCTACGGAATTTGCAGGAACCAGTACACACTCAAAAAGCATCACAAAAAAGTGTCATTGGAGACATGAAAATATAACTTTTTCCTTTCTTTCATGGTCTCTCTCTTTCAACTTGTGATAATATTCTGTTAATTTTTTGTTTTCTTTGTTTTTGTTTGTTTTGTAGTTAATATCATGCTTCCAGAAAAACAGAGTTACTTGCTGGGATACAAGAGATACAAGCACTCCGAGTTCAAAGGGCCCAGAAGAGGAGATTTTACGAAACAAATAAAAGCACACACAGGCAAGACTGCAGAAGGCAGACAGCTATGTGCTGGAGGATAGAGGACGGAGAGACAGGAGCGAAGGATGGGGAGAGGGAAGGAGGGGAGATGTTGATTCGTATATTCCATCTGGTATTCTGATTTTTGAATTGAGATTTAGCCTGTGATTTAAAGTGACCATTGTACTTTCTTTTACTTAAAGGTGACCCTAAGAGTCTGCCAGAGTTCACCTCCAGGAACTAGGACAATTAGAGAGAAGTTGAAAATAATGGACCAGTTACATCTTGTAAGTCATGATTATTTACGGCTGATTGCCTGTGATTAACTGATACTCAGGAAAGGAATGCAGCATAATGAAAAAAAACAAGGATTTCCAAATCTAATGGACTAATGTTCACGTCTTTGCTCCACCTTAATTAATGACACAACCTTAGACAAACCATTAGCTACAGCTTTCACTTTCTTTTCAGCAAAATAGTGACTCTTGAAATCTGAAATTATGACTCACACTTAGTTATTCCTTTAATATCTAGCACAGTGTCTGAAATAAAATACATATTGTATACACACAAAGATTTATTGATTTATAAGTGAAAGAATGAACCCAAAGTAAGAAGA
>SJYX01022395.1:342217-374602 GCA_006410675.1 Oreotragus oreotragus
GCAGCTATAATTCTTGATCCAGCCAAAATGCAGGTACACAATTACTTTACTTGGGGGCAGTCTCTGCTTAACCTCTGCTTTCTTTCACTACCTCTTCAGCACGTACCCTCCTTCAATAGCAGTTACTGCCTGATGGTAATAACTGACTCTCTGCCTGAGAAACAGAATCCCATGGGAAGCATCCAGGTAAGGAGCACCTGAGCCAATGCCCCAAACAGGTCTGGGATGGACCATGACTTACCAGGAATAAGAAATAGAAACTCAACAGATTTCATTCCAGCTTTTTAAAGACTTGATGTTTAGAAACAGCAGTGGCCAGATAATGAGGGAAATTTGGTTCCTTTCAGCAAAATGAGCTTTTCTAAAATCCATAAATGTTTTAGTTCTTTCTTCATGTTAGAGCTACTGTTTTTTTTGATAGACACATAATGTTTGGCTCAGAAGAGTTAGTGTTGTACTTGGGAGGGTTGTTTACACTTTATGTTCGATCTATTTACATATTTAATATGAATTTATGATCCATTATAAGAAATGCCAATATCAACCATAACAAAGCATGGTGTTAATAATTTGCTGAATAAGAAACACCTACTGAGTGTAATTTCTTCTGTGAGTTAGCAGAAAAGTGTTTTAGAGGGTATTTTTGCATTTAAGTTGCCCATGCCTGAAGTTAAAGAAGCACAAATATCATATGATACTTACTTCTGTGTGGGATCTTAAAAAAATGATATGGATGAACTGATTTACGAAACAGAAATAGGCTCACAGATCTACAAAACAAACTTATGGCTACCAAAGGGGAAAAGGGTTGGGGAGATAAATTAGAAATTTGGGATTAACAGATAAACACTACTATATGTAAAATAAATAAGCAATAAGGACCTACTCTTTGTTCAAAGAATTATATTTAATATCTTGTAATAACCTATAATGGAAAAGAATCTGAAAAAGAATGAACAGGCCATGGCAACCCACGCCAGTACACTTGCCTGGAGAATTTCATGGACAGAGGAGCCTGGTGGGCTATAGTCCATGGGGCTGCAAAGAGTTGGACCCAGCTGAGCAACTAAATACTAAGCATAGCACAGCATATATATGCATAACTGAACCACTTTTCTATACACCCGAAACATTGTAAATCAAACCGCATTTCAATTAAAATTTTTAAAAAATATACAAATGGGCAATGACCGTTCTATCTAATTTATCCAAAGTCTATTTTTTAACAGTTTTTGCTTTAAGAAGTACATGAATTGCCATATGAATAGAAGCGAGGGGGCAAAAAACCCTGCAAATACAACTTTTCTATGTGTATACACATATGTATGTGTATGTACAGGTATGTATATTTAGAAAGATATATATCTCTATCAGAAATAAACCAATACTGCTTCCGCCTTCGTCCAAGGCACCGCCGTCTTAGGCCTGACCTAACACCGCGCTTGCTCATGACCTCACAGCTTCCACCTCAGCCCCTCTGTCTAGTCTCTACACAAGGCGAGCTACGGAATTTGCAGGAACCAGTACACACTCAAAAAGCATCACAAAAAAGTGTCATTGGAGACATGAAAATATAACTTTTTCCTTTCTTTCATGGTCTCTCTCTTTCAACTTGTGATAATATTCTGTTAATTTTTTGTTTTCTTTGTTTTTGTTTGTTTTGTAGTTAATATCATGCTTCCAGAAAAACAGAGTTACTTGCTGGGATACAAGAGATACAAGCACTCCGAGTTCAAAGGGCCCAGAAGAGGAGATTTTACGAAACAAATAAAAGCACACACAGGCAAGACTGCAGAAGGCAGACAGCTATGTGCTGGAGGATAGAGGACGGAGAGACAGGAGCGAAGGATGGGGAGAGGGAAGGAGGGGAGATGTTGATTCGTATATTCCATCTGGTATTCTGATTTTTGAATTGAGATTTAGCCTGTGATTTAAAGTGACCATTGTACTTTCTTTTACTTAAAGATGACCCTAAGAGTCTGCCAGAGTTCACCTCCAAGAACTAGGACAATTAGAGAGAAGTTGAAAATAATGGACCAGTTACATCTTGTAAGTCATGATTATTTACGGCTGATTGCCTGTGATTAACTGATACTCAGGAAAGGAATGCAGCATAATGAAAAAAAACAAGGATTTCCAAATCTAATGGACTAATGTTCACGTCTTTGCTCCACCTTAATTAATGACACAACCTTAGACAAACCATTAGCTACAGCTTTCACTTTCTTTTCAGCAAAATAGTGAATCTTGAAATCTGAAATTATGACTCACACTTAGTTATTCCTTTAATATCTAGCACAGTGTCTGAAATAAAATACATATTGTATACACACAAAGATTTATTGATTTATAAGTGAAAGAATGAACCCAAAGTAAGAAGATTGAACTTGGTTTTCCCGTCTATAAATATTAATGAACTTAATTGCTAGCTGTGGCTGGTTGGTAGGTAGGTAGGTAGGTAGGTAGGTAGGTAAGTAAGATGGATGGAGCAAATAAACTCTAAAAATAATTAAAAGCAACTTCAAATTTTTGCCAAATTTAAAAAATGTCAAAACATCTTAAACAAAAAATTTAGCACTACTCAGAGATGCATTGGAGAAGGCAATGGCACCGCACTCCAGTACTCTTGCCTGGCAAATCCTATGGACAGAAGAGCCTGGTGGGCTGCAGTCCATNTGGATGGAGCAAATAAACTCTAAAAATAATTAAAAGCAACTTCAAATTTTTGCCAAATTTAAAAAATGTCAAAACATCTTAAACAAAAAATTTAGCACTACTCAGAGATGCATTGGAGAAGGCAATGGCACCGCACTCCAGTACTCTTGCCTGGCAAATCCTATGGACAGAAGAGCCTGGTGGGCTGCAGTCCATGGGGTCGCTAAGAGTCTAACATGACTGAGCGACTTCCCTTTCACTTTGCACTCTCATGCATTGGAAAAGGAAATGGCAAGCCACTCCAGTGTTCTTGCCTGGGGAATCCCAGGAACGGGGGAGCCTGGTGGGCTGCCGTCTATGGGGTCGCACAGAGTCGGACACGACTGAAGTGACTTAGCAGCAGCAGCAGCAGCAGATGCATGAGAGCCTTTGTATGCTAAGGAGTCAGTAATAGTACTCTTCTCCTAATCCTTTCCTTCACATAAACTGAGAAGAATCCATATTCAGTGGTTTTAAAATGTTACAGATTTGGCTTTCCATAGATTGTAAAGGCAGTCTGAAAAACAGTGGCAATGATTAAACCCTTAGAAAATAATTATTATAGAGAAAGACTCTTATTTTCTCTAAGTAGAAAGTGACTATTTGGTGACATGATGTCTTCATAAAAGTGAAGGCATTTGGAATAGGATAGGTAATGATTTTTATTACATAACTTTTTTTTTTACAGAACTTTTATGACCAAAGAAAATGTATTACCAGGCTTTACCTGGAAACATTTAAGAAAACTTTCCATATTCAAATGCCCACATATCTTTAGACAAACCAATTAGCTACAGCTTTCACTTTCCTTTTCAGTAAAAAGGTAAATCTTGAAATCTGAAGTTATGACTCACACTTAGTTCTTAGTTATTCCTTTACTATCTAGCATAGTGATCCCCAGTGAGTGCATTGCTAGGAAAAAGCTCTAAGGAATGGTCAGAGTCTCTGCAAACCAGAGAATGCATCTGCTCCCTGCACATTCAGCTGGAGAAAAGTTCCAAATAACTACCCTGGTGAAACTAGGGTCCATATTTGCTAGAAATTCCCATTTTTAGTAGAATCCCAAAACTAAATATTTTTATCTGAAATTTCTCAAGTTTAAATATTAGCCATTAAAAAATCAAAACAAAAAATCCACTTGTGTTGGGTGGGTCAAACAAAACAAGCTTGGCCCTGAGTATGGCCAAAGCTCTTTAAGTTGTTGTTTCATTTCATTTTGTTTTCAATTAAACATTAGCAGTCTTCAAAGGGGAGAGAGAGTAAAATAATCATTCACAAGTCTATTTCTGACCATCATGTTAGAGTTTCAAAGATTATTTGTATAGAGAACACCGCTGGTAAATGAACACTTTCCTTCCTTCCTTCTGTCTGTCTTTCTCACTGTTTTTCTTTTCCTTTTCCCACTATTTTAGATTTTGTTTCAGTGAAAGTGAAAGTTGCTCAGTCGTGTCCAACTCTTTGCGATCCCATGGACTATACAGTCCATGGTATTCTCCAGGCCAGAATACTGGGGTGGGTAGCTGTTCCCTTCTTCAGGGGATGTTCCCAACCCAAGGACTGAACCCAGGTCTCCTGCATTGCAGGCAGACACTTTACCAGCCGAGCCACAGGGGAGCTCAAGAATACTGGTGTGGGTAGCCTATCCATTCTCCAGTGGATCTTCCCAGTAACTTCCTGCTAATTTCAATGCTGGCAAACTTGGTTCCATCAAAAGTGTACCTTCTCTGAGCTCAAGGCTTCCACAGTCTGCTCTTTTGCTTCCTTTCCTCCAGGATTACACCCTCATTTAGTCCTGTAGGGAGCTAAGTAGGAAATAAACAAGGAAGATGAACTCAACCAAGTCAAAACAATATGCTAAGTTTCAAATCACCTATTTTTCATTGCGATTCACCTAATCATAAGTGTGTGTGTGTGTGTGTGTGTGTGTTTCTGTGTGAGTGTTAAAGGGAAAGATGAGGAAATCTGGGTGGAAGAGGGACACATCCATGCTTCATCCAAAATACTAGCCCCATGGAGAAGAAATTCCAACCACTGGCCCCCAAAGAGAAAGAACAAAAAGGAAAGAGAGATAAGCCCTTCCCCCAGTTTTATCAATTCTATTTAAATTTTTTTGTTTCTCCTATAGAAAGCCTCTGTCATTAAGGCCACTCCTTGAGTTTCTGATTCATATCAGAGCTCCCTTTCTTGAAGGATGTCTCTGGGGCAAGAAGAGAAAGAAAGAGCTTTGCTGCTGCTGCTGCTAAGTCACTTCAGTTGTGTCCAACTCTGTGTGACCCCATAGACGGCAGCCTACCAGGCTCCCCCGTCCCTGGGATTCTCCAGGCAAGAATACTGGAGTGGGTTGCCATTTCCTTCTCCAATGCATGAAAGAGAAAAGTGAAAGTGAAGTCGCTCAGTCTGTCCGACTGTTAGCGACCCCATGGACTGCAGCCCACCAGGCTACTCCGTCCATTGGATTTTCCAGGCAAGAGTACTGGGGTGAGGTGCCGTTGCCTTCCCCGAAGAAAGAGCTTTGGATGCTACCTAATGATCTGGGCAATGTTAGGATTAGTAACTTCCACTGTGAAAATCCTAGAATGTTAGAATAGCTGTATACACGTCACCACCACCACCACCACCACGTCCAGACCAGCAGCTCAGTCAGGTAAGGAAGGTGCTCTCCACTGAAAGGTGCCCCTTCGTGGGGTGCTAGGTGTCCCAGGCATTCTCTTGAGGACAAGACAGGCTTGCCACTGCATTTCCACCCCAGCAGGATTCCCCACAGGTAACACTCTCCCGTTTATAGTGTTTGCTTTTCTTAGTCCTTTGAGAAAATTATAGAGGGAAAGCATTGCAGGTTTGCAATTAAATGGGTTTAGAAGAGATTTATTCAGAGGCAGATGCAAAATGATATCCATATAGCATGATTGTATATCCACTAAAACAACTGCCAGACATATTCACCAAAAGAAAAAAAAAAAATACTTTCTAGGAAAGAAAACCAAGATTCTTCATTAATAGAGTATTGTAGACAATACTACTTGCCGACAAAGTAGACTAAACCTTTGGAGAAAGGGGGTAAAGTGTAATAAAATAAACCAAAAAGGATGCCACATGAGATGTTTTTCATTTAAGTTAAAATGCCTTTACTGCTGAATTAGACACAAAGAAATTTCAGATCAGAGAAAAAGCCAGATGGTTTGTTGCTTGCTTCATTTTCTTATAAGTATGTAACTGATAAATGTTTGCTGGTTAATTGCGGGAAGTGAGCTTTATGTTATTATTAAATAGATAATCTACAACACAGAGAGAACTTGTAAAATATGGCTCTTTCCCACAAAGAGCTTACAATCTAGCTAGGACGATAAGAGCAAGCCATGAGTCATAAACTTTTGAGAGGAAATGAAGATCAGTCCTTTAATTTATGGTGCAGGAAATTCCTGAAAGGCTGGGTCCTAGAGTCACGGAGCTAGGAGAAAACAGGGCTAGAACCCAGCCTCTTCAACCCTGAGGCCTTCTTCAGTCAGTGCTGTATAAAATAGCCCAAACTATGAATTACAACAGCTTAGATTCATGGAGAAATAGGGTTTTTGTTGGGCCTTAAAGGATTTATCAGAGGCTCATACCCTGAGGGGTGTGGATGGGGACCAACAATGACATCAGGTCTTTGGATGTCCCAAGATTGCATGCAAAATTTTAAATATAATTGTGCTTTCTGGAAAATGATTTTTGCTTTTATTAAAGTCTCAAAGGAGCTCTTGAAGCAAATAAAATAAAATACTTCAGAATTTTAAAGCGGAGAACCATAGATGTGAGAGGGAAAGACAAGTCACTGGACATTGATAACAGCAATGAGAGCAAGAGATGAAGAAAGAACAGAGCACATTGTAAGTGCTGGGGGTAAGAAAAGTTAGGTTCATTAGCGAGAGGCTGGGTTATAGAGGGTCTGAAGAAACCAAAGTGGGCTGAAGGGGAGAGGGGTTGGTGGGCTGGAGGAAGATGAGGGGGTTAGTATCAGTAGATAGAAAACATGCAATCAGTTCAACTGTACTACTAGAATAATTCTGTACATACCTCACAACCTTGATAATTAAAGAGGGGTATGAATGTGTGTGTGTGTGTGTGTGTGTGCACGCACACTCAGTCATAGCCAACTCCTTGCCACCCCATGGACTATAGCTCAACCAGGCTACTCTATTCATGGGATTCTCCAGACAAGAATACTGGACTGCGGGTTGCTATTTCCTACTCCAGGGGATGTTCCCAACCCAAGGATCAAACCCAGGTCTCTTGTATCTCCTGTATTAGCAGAAGGATTCTTTACCACTGCACCATCTAAGAAGCCCCACTGAATGTATTAACTGTGAAAAAAAAACCTCTGATACATAGTTTTCACCCAGTAGCAACATGATTACCTATAAGCTTAAGCAAATTGTTTCTTTGTGTTATGCTTTAATATTTTTAATTTCTGCATTTCCTTCAGAGTGCATCCAACACACACACACACACACACACATACACACACACACACACACACAAATGCCTGGTCCTAAAACCAAATTAATAGAATGAGTAGAGACATTTTGAGGAGTCAAGTTACAAAGCATGGGACTGCCTCTGCTCACAAGTATGTACTATTCCTACATAAATAGGATGAAGATGAGATGGTCTGTTTGCTAACACCACTTTCAGGACAAGTGTTCCTGGGGGAACATTTCAGTACCATTTACTTACCATTTATTTAAATATTTAGTAAATTATTTCTTTTCCCCCACCAACAGCTAATTCTTCACTTAGGAATGAGCTTTCTTGTTTGACTTAGAGGGTTTCCCTCCCATTGACTCCCCCCACCCCCACTCCGGCCCCCCGAAACTCTGCCTTTGACCAAGTTCTGGTTAACACAGGGCTCTTCACAATGCTTCAACAATGACATGCTCCGACTGCCATGTTTGCTGACAAATGTCAATCAAAGCGCCTCAGTGCCACCCCACCATGTCAGCCATCATCTGAACCACACTTTCCCAGGAACGCCTTAGCAAGGCATCTTTGTTCTGTTTTCAGATAAACAGATCCAATTCCTCAACAAACAGACTGCTACAGTCCTTTTGATAACAGTGTAATAATTCAAAACAAATGATTCTCAGCTTTGATGATAGCACTTTTATGGGTCATGAAGAAATCCTCCCACCAACATCTGTTTGATTTTATCTACTTGAACTTTATCCTCCAGTTGAAGATTTATAAGCTGAAATCATCCCAGCCTATTAAAGTCAAACTAATGTTAGAGCACTAAGCAGAGAATGAAAGTGCATTTCCTAGTCTACCTTTGGAAAAGCTGTTGGGAGCAAAAGAATATCAAGAGTTTGGAGGATTTTGCATTTGGCTGAACCTGAAACAAGGCTTCCAATGCAGGGATCTTAGGAATCCAATTTATACATTTTAGGAAAAGTAAGTTCTTTACAAAATTGTTATTTTAAAAGATAGCATGAAGAATATAGAGGTTGTTTACATTAAAGTCTGTTTTCTTAGTAAAATCCCTTATGGGTCAGGAAAATGCAATCCAGATTTTTCTCTCTTTTTTTTTTTTCCTCTCCCTTAATTTCCTTATAGATCACAAATTTTTAAATGACAGCTCAAATATATGTTAAACTCATTACCCCCAAACACAAAAGATGTGCAGAGATTTTAACCTGATGAAAGGAAAGGCCAGGGTGCAAGTGACCAGGAGTCAGGAATCCTGAGTTCAGATCACAAATCTTGCATTAGCTCAGCTCACCAATTCAGTCAAGCAGAGAGCTACCTTCATGTGCTTGTGTGTGTGTGTGTGTGTGTATGTGTGTGCACGTCCTGTGCATTGTGGGGGAGGAGCAAGATTGGAAAGACTTAGATCTATGGAGTTAAAATTTTCTTTCTCTTTAATGTGTGGAGTAAAGAAAAAGATCATTCCTTGTTTTCATCCACTTTTGACTACCCATCTCTGACTTCTTTGCTTTCTTTCCAGATATTTACATGTATTCATCTTCTCTCTCCTTTCGTCTCCTCTCTCTTTTTCTCTCTATCTGGACCCTTTCTCTACGTAATAGTCATATATTGGTACAGTGAGTGAGTGCTGACAGTTTTTGCAAACTAATTCACATACTTAGTTTCAAATAAGCAGTATTTTAGATACAACTAGAAAAAACTCTCTGAAAGATTTTTTAAAAATATTAAAAATATTAAATCTTCCTCCATTTTACAGATAAGACTATCATGGCACATGTAGTCAATATCTTTTCCGAAGATATAGATGGATCATCTATTCATTCAAAAAATATTTATCAAATACTTGACACCTAGTATATTACCAAGTACTAAAAACATACTAATAAAGAAACATAGATTCTGTTTCCAGTCTTATAAAATGAGTAGCCTCTAGTGGGGAAGGAAGTGAGAATTAACAGGTATTACTATAATAATTAACCACTCCAGTGTATTTCAGAGTCCTACCAAGACAAGTGCCATATAAAAGGCAATGAAAGCCTCTAAGTAGGAAATTTAACGTAATGGTGTCAGGGATGATATCCCTGAAGAACTGATGTAAGCTGAGACCTAAAAACTGAGATAGAATTCACAAGGCAAAAAAAGAGAAAGAAGCAGCGGGGAAGGCTGTGCAAAAGTCCTGTGGCAGCAAGTATCAGTAACCAAAACAAAGGTGAATTCATTTGGCCTCCACCGAGAAAGGAGAACGTGCCGGCAACGTGAGACTGGAGGGGTCAGCAGCAGACGGCATGTGGTGGCTTCCACGCCTGATTAAGATCTCTCCCCACCCTCCATTAATCTGAAGATTAGCAAAAAGTTTCATGCAGGGAAGTAGAGGGAGATTTACATTTTGAACACATCACTTTGCTGCAGTGTGCACACAGAGTGATTACTCACAGGCCAATTAGAAGACATGAGTCCAGGCAAGAGACAGTGGCATCCCGGACTAGGGTGGAGGCAGCAGAGATGGAGATAAACTGGCAGATTTGAGATATTACAGGGGTAAAATCCACAGGACCAAGTGATGGATTGAATGGGGTGGGATTAAAAAGATGGGAGTGTAAAGGACAACTTTTAGGTTTCTGGGCTACGGCCGTGGGTGGATGCTGTGCTGTTGCTGAGATAGGAAACACTGAAAGATGACCGGGTCTGAGAGAAGATCATGAGTTCAGTCTCACACATGCCGATTTTGAGGTGTCTTTGAAACATCCAAGAGAAGATGTCAAATCAGTACAAGAACCAGATCTGGACTCTAAGACTTCTAGGTCCTTCCAGTAAACTCCTACAGCTTTTACACCATGTTCATTCCCAGAATAACTGTATGCCTTTTTTGGTTTTAGTCTGTTTATAGGCTACCACACTCAGGGTAATATGGGTCAAAAGATGATGAATTTTAAGGCTTAAATAAAGCACAGTTTTTGCTTATGCCAGTAATTCTTTAAAACATTAATAAGAAGTATAACATTTAAGTAGGCTTTATTTGGGCGGAATGATTTACAGAATTTGCTGCAGAACTTGAAATTTACCACTGGCAACTGCTAAAAAATTTAAGTGATCTATCTTTCCCAAATTAAATTATTTATTCAATGACTCCTAGATATGGAAACTTTAACAACTAAATTGCACATGGAAGTATCTTTTTTTATATGCATAGCTCATCTATGAAAATACCTAGTATTCAAATATTCAAATAGCATTTGTAGATTTAGGAATTCTTGTTATATTTAGTAGATCTCACATCTACTTCTAAACTGCTGCATACCACTACAAAGTCATTCAATTATTTCAACCCTAGCTTCCCTAGACATCAAAATAAAGTTTTTATTGAAAACTATTAAAGACACAGAGATCGTGCCTTTAAAGCTGTTTGCTCCTGAGATGCATTCACCATTTAGCATCAGTGTCTGGCACTAATAATCACCAGACACATCTCTTATCAGAGCAGATGACCCCATGCTATCTAGCATTTATTTGAAAAATTTGAACATATGTCATATTTAAAATTTAAATTCTCCTCACTTTGCTGAAGAGAAATCAGTAAATGTTGTCATAGATACAATATTAAGAGGGTCAGATATAATATACAGAAAAGTATATATATATGGCTGTCCAATTTCATTTTGCCCTAAATAGCATCTGAGATTCTTTACACAGGAAAAATATTTTGCCACCAGAGGAAAAGATGAGTCTGAAGATTACCATAGGTTCTGATCCCTGTCAGTGCACCAAGCCCTCTTTTAAGGAAAATCCCTGTAAAGAAGCTCTGTCTCTCTAAATTACAAACATGTTCATATACACTTTCAGTTTACAATAAAAATTCTGGGGTCAAACATTAAGCAAAATTTATGATGACTGAAAAAATATGGAAGAAAGGAATAAATTACACAAGGGTAGTATAGATCAGTGCCCCCAAGCATACGAGTAAAGCCAAAATCTTACGAGTGCTTATGTTGATTTATTATCTTTCTTTATTGTTACCTGAGAATAATTTATTTAACCTCAATATGCTTCAAGTTCCCAAATTCTAAAGTGTAAGTAATATTGTGGTTGTCAGCCCAACCAACAATATTACATTTATTTTCAATTTCCCTTCCTCATGAAGTTTTATGCAATGACAGTATAAGCTTTCTCATGGATCAGCATTGAACAAGAACAAAAAAAATCAATCTCCTTCCTAGGGAAATGCCTTTGCAAGCTTAATGTCTTTGGCATGCTTGAGGGGAAGGCTCTCACTCTTGGATTTTTCTTTTTTTTTACTTCTAAAATAAATTTTAGCCTCAATTTGTAAAGATTCAATTAGTTCATAATTCTCACATCCTTGGACCAGGCTTACTGATATTTAGTGTGGGCATTTCATAAGCTGCAAATGTTTGCCCTGAGCAGAGAGGAAGCTGGGGCTACAGAGCACTCCGGTTGTAAGGGACGATCTCAGACGCTGAACTTGATGTTTAATCCCAATTTGATAGTATAGACATAACATCAACTTGAAATCAACTTGAAAGAGAACATTTATCTGATGAACTTTCAAAGTAGCAAAACTTTAAGTGGCACTTTTCTCCTCCTACCTAACAAGTTCTAGTCTCTTGTGGAAAACGAATTCAGTAACCTGTATGAATCAACAGCACAAGCCTGTGCTTAACACACCTTTCCTCAGAATCTGTTTAGTGTGTGAGATTTACCAGGTGAATAAACTTAAAGAATTCACTAAATGAGTTCATCTGATCTTAACAGTTCTGAGGAAACTTTTTTAAATAGCTGATTTCAGAAGCCAGAGTATTTTAATTATATTTACTTATTTGCATGTGGTTTGGCTTAACAGTTCACTGCTCTTTCGTATTTGCTTCCCTGCCCTCCCAAGCAATGAACTAATTTATTTCATTAATACATAAAGGAAGGTTTCCAGGAGTCTTAAAACTTTAAGTCTATATGAATTTTTATAACAGCTTTGAGTTCCATGTTATAAATACATCAGTTATAATTCTTGCTAGACAATAGAGGAGATGAAATTAGAAATTCAAGGAAGAATGGAAGGATTCTTTAGAAGGCAGATGATACTATTAAAAGTTTGGTTTCTACAGCTCCTTTTGCCCCTTTTTAGTACAGATATCTCAATTCAAAGTCTTTCTTCTCAGAATAAAATCCCCAAACCAACACCTTATTGAGTACTCACAAAAGTGGACATTATTTTTCAGTTTCAATCTTGCTTCACCAGAGTAAGCATGAAAATCTTCTTAAATGTATACGCTGTTTACATGCAGATAGACTGCTGGTAATTCAGCAATTTTGTATTTTACTGAGTGGTCACGCTAGTTCCAGTAACATGTTTGCATGAATCTTGTCAACCCACTTGACTTGACATGCATAATAATAAAAATGCTGCATGATGGACTGAGATTAAGGAGGCAATCCATTGCTTTGGAACCAAGTCCTTTTCCATGCAAAAGTCTCTTGACCACCTGGAATTTGAGCTCATGATCTTGGCCTCAAGAATAGCATTTTATACCAAAGTGAGCAGCTTGAACTAAATATTTAAATATTCACCCAATATCAAGCAAGTGTGTGCATGCATGTGTGTATGTAAGTACACAAATCCTTAAAATTCTTGTATTGAAAAGGATTCCTTTTCTTCAAAGATTTTCCATACAGAAATCATTTTAACAACAGCAAAAACAAAAGAGGGTAATAGAATTGCTGTCCTGATATAATTACTCTTTTATTCATTCTCTCTCATGTCCTGTGGATTTGCCTTAAACCGACTAGACTTGTGAGGCCTAATGTCTAAATGAGATACAAAGAAAAACAAAGACGCATGGTCACGGGTTACATAGTCCATCACTGCCTTCAAACCTTGGAACAGGATACATTTTTTCTAATTCTTAAAGGTTTAGTTCATTTGAAAACCAAGCTCTAAAACAGAATTATCCATCTTTTAGTATATAACAATATTACAAATATATCTGAAGTTAAAAGAATACATGAGTATTAATTGCAAACTTAGTAAGTATAGAAATTGCAAGACATGGTCTAAAACAGTATGTGGTCCTCTGTATAATAAAAATACCACTAAGATGCTTTAGACCAAAACCTGAAATAATATCTTTCCTCATCTGAACTAATAATATGGTTTCTGAAAAGTTGCCATGGATGAAAAAAATGTATAATGACAGCAATAAATAACACAAATGCCTGTTGCTAATATCCTATATGGAGCAGCATGAAACACTGACATCACTTAGAGGTTTACCAACCTTATTACTCTACTCTGTCATGCTTCATTTGTCAAGTGAGAGTCCTCAAACTTTCTACATATTTTTCATATCTACATGCCTATCCAAAGGTAGAGTAGTTATAGTAGGTGCAGTATACGTTACATATAATTGCATTACTGTTTTGTTCGAACGTTCCACTCATGAAGCAGCTTAATTCGTTATATGAATTATTTAAATTTCCCAGAAGAATCTCTGGATTTCCTAGAATTTTAGATCTAAATCAGAGAGTGTTTGATTTTTGCGTACATTCAGGATATTACCTCTCCAGGGCAGTACAGAAGAGAAACCACACTGGGCTACAAGTCAAGAGACCTAAGCCCGAGGACTTGCTTGGCCATTTACTGTTTGTATAATCACTGAGTTATTTAAAGTGCAGTAAGTAATGTCCCTATATTCTACATGAGCTCTAGACCAATTAAAAAAGAGTTATAGACAAAGCAAAAGGAGGGCAAAATACCACTCTCATTACTTACGAGGTTGACGTTAGAGAACGCGACATATACTTGCAGACAAATTGGCTCCCTAGGTCTAAACCTTTGAATAGAACAGTTTACCACTTACTGACAGCCAGCTGGACATCTACAAGCCTCTCTGAGGGGAGATGGTTCCCCCAGCCTGCAGCACTGAGCAGGAGAGCACAGTGCTTTCTGTGCCCAGGAAGGCTCCAAGAGGAGAGAGCGGAAGAGGTTCCCCACTTTCCCACCCAATGAGTCTGGAACTGGCTTTTGTTAATAGAATGTTGACCAGTAGAATATAATACATTCTGAGCCTAGATTTCAATTTGTATTGCATTTCCGTTCTTGCCCTCTTTCAACATTGCCATCATGCAGTGAAACCCAGACTAGTACTCGGAAGCAGTCACTGAGCCACCTGTCACCCCTCTCCAGGACGGTCCAGTGGGCACCCTGGACCTGGAACATTCCTCTTTATGGAAGCTGGGCACTGGGTCTTTCCTTGGCCTCAGATTCTTCCTCCTTATTAGCAGAAGCTTTCCCCCTGGGTATGCAGTGAATGTCTTTCTGCTTAAGCATGTGCCTAATAAGGCACCTGGTCAACCCTATCAGAACACCTGTCCTCCAGCCTACCTAGCTGGAAGCAAGCAGGGTCTCACAGTGAGAGATAAATGGTACAACCCACCACTCTGCTGGGTTATCAGGAGGGACCCTCTGACCATGAGAGCCGGATACATGCTGCAGTTGCCTGTAAAGCAACTAGTGCATTGTAAGTTCAATCATTCCTGGAGTCAGAACCCCTTACAAGAAGCAGTGGACAGAGGACCATGAGCCCCTCCTGCTGGTGGTTAGCATTGTGATGATCTTTGCCATCCCATGCATTGGGAATCCTTACCTGGAATTGGTAGCTGGATCTGCCTGCTCTCAGACTAGCCTCTTTGAGGATGAGAGACCAAGTGGAGAGAGGGAGCCTTAGCGGACACCATCAAGCCCCAGGTATGTGACTGAGGCCGCTTTTGACCATTCAGTCCAGCCTATCCACCCTCTGATGGTAACAACGTGAAGGAGTTCAGCAAGACCAACAGAGGAACTGTCCAGCTGAAACAAGGACAATTTGGTAGCCTTAAATTTTTAAGCAAATAAAATGGTTATTGTCTTAAGTCATTAAATTTTGGAATACAGAAGATATAGAAATAAGTAGGTTAAGTAATGACACAGAAATGCACATTGGAAATGGGGTGCTACCGTTTTTAAAAAGCCTAAAAATGAAACCTCATAGAGGCTATAACAGTAGTGAAGACACCGCTATTAAGAGACTGAAAATACAGGCCACTCATATTATACAGTGATAGAGCACCAGCAAATACAAGACTGCAGGAACTTAGAAGACAGAAAGCATATGGGCAGCGGGCGCCCCTCTAAAAATATAGAAGTCCATATCCCAAGCCCCCAAACCGATGAATGTGACTTTATTTGGGGAAGGAGTACTTGCAGATGCGATTAAGTCAAGGATCTGGAGATGATAAGGGAGAGGGATGTGAGAAATAAAATCTCATTGCAGTGATAAGTGTCCTTGTTACAGAAGAGGAGAAAGCTATGTGAAGGTGGAGGCAAAGCCCAGAGTCCTGAGATCAAAGCGTGCTCGAGACTCCGGAAGCTGGAAGCGGCAAGGAAATGTCTTCCCCACATTTGGAGGCTGTTGCCAAGGTGGCAAGGATATTGCCACCTTGACTTCAGAAGTCTGGCCTCCAGAACTGTGAAAGAGTAATGTTCTGTTCTAAACCACCAAGGAAACTAACGCAGCACCTACCCCCTCAAGTGGGTGGGTAGAGCAAAACCAGGAGAGATGCACCAAGCCATCACACCCCCTGCCACATATCCACTATTGGCACTATGCATAAAATAGAGAGCTCATGAGACCCTGCTGTGGAGCGCAGGGAGTTCCACTCAGTGCTCTGTGCTGGCTGGCTATGGGTACGCTAAGCTGCTTCAGGCATGTCTGACCCTGTGTGACCCTGTGGACTGTAGCCCACCAGGCTCCTTTGTCCATGGGATTCTCCAGACAAGAATACTGGAGTGGGTTGCCATGCCCTCCTCCAGGGGATCTTCCCAAGCCAAGGACCTGTGGTGACCTAGATGGGAAGTAAATCCAAAAAAAGAGAGGATATGTGTATCCATATGACTGATTCACTATGCTGAACAGTAGAAACTAACCCAACATTAGAGAGCAACTGGCTTCCCANCCAGAGTGAAGACCTTGCCTTGACTCCTGCTAAGGGGCCAGTCAGCTCATTCAACTCACCACTGCTTATGCCAAGCTGTCAATACAACAAAAAGTAAATAAATAATTCAGTTTTATTATGAGAATATTGTTGATCTTACTGACCCCACCCACCAGCAAGGGTCTTAAAGCTAAAAATGTGATAATAAGGATTGTATCAAGGATGATGCAATACATGAGCCGAACTAGCCTCATTATTCAGGAAGCACCACTTTTCCTTAATGAACCGACAAGCTATGGTTATTCCAATTTGTTTATCCAAGTATCACTGTCTTGGGGGAAAGTGCACAAAGGAACCCTGTAACTCCAAGGAAAATGATTCTCAGCTTTTGTTCCCAGTGACAAATTTCAAGCTTTCCAGTGGAAATGTGAATTTTGAAAAACTTGTATTCGCTGATCTGAGTCTGACTGCTTCCTAATGCCTGAGCACTGTTCTGTGAGATGATGGTGACATTAATGGTGTAGTGGGGGTTTTTTTCTGGTTTTTATTTGTTTGTTTGTTTTCTTTTCTCAAGTTTGTCTACTGTTTAGCATCCAGACTTCCCTAAGTGATTAGAAGTGAGTCTCCTGCTGGCCTTGAGGAAACACTCATGTTGTGTCCACCCTATGTATGGAAGAATCACATGGCAAGAAGGCAAAACAGCCTCTAGCTGCCAACAGTCAGCAAAAAAAATGGGACTCCAATACAACAGCTACAAGGAAGTGAATTCTGCGAGCAAACAGGGAGCTTGGGAAAAGATCCTAAGCCCCAAATAAGAACACAGTCCTGGCCAGCACCTTGATTTAGCCCGGGGAGAGACTGAATCAAGAACCCAGATAATACATACCCTGGCACTGGACTGTGAAATCAGAAATTCATGTTGTTTTAAGATACTAAATTTACAGTAATTTCTTGAGCACCACTAGATAACCAATGCAAGGGGTTAGGAAGAGCCTTTGTGATTCTAACTGACTTGCCATGAAGATAGGACTGGCACAGTATAATTCCATAAAGAATTTCCGTTAATTTGATCTAAAATATATGTGCATCCATAATAAAATGAGGTTCTTGCCTATTCCCTGGCCCAGACTTAGAATGGCGAAAGTTCCTTCACTGACCACCTTCTGCTATAAGTAAAATTAGACAAACTAAATGCTATCACTCCACTATTACTATAGTTGCTTTTTTAAAGTGGTTTATGTATACTATCATGTAAGAAATGAATTGCCAGTCTATGTTCAATGCAGGATGCAGGATGCTTGGGGCTGGTGTATGGGGATGATCTGGAGGGAAGATGTGGGGTGGGAGGTGGGAGGGGGGTTCATGTTTGGGAGTTCGTGTAAAAAATAAATAAATATATAAATGAAAAAAATTTTTAAAAAAAGAAAGTTTTCTATGTGCTTTCCATTTCCTCACTTAAAATAGGAACACATGCATATTTGAGGGCCAAGATTTAATAAAATAAATGATTGCCACTGTTCCATCAAGGACACTCCTAAGTTCAACTGAATTTTTTTCTTTGATTGGTGATCAACTGGGGCTACCCATCCAGAGTGAAGACCTTGCCTTGACTCCTGCTAAGGGGCCAGTCAGCTCATTCAACTCACCACTGCTTATGCCAAGCTGTCAATACAACAAAAAGTAAATAAATAATTCAGTTTTATTATGAGAATATTGTTGATCTTACTGACCCCACCCACCAGCAAGGGTCTTAAAGCTAAAAATGTGATAATAAGGATTGTATCAAGGATGATGCAATACATGAGCCGAACTAGCCTCATTATTCAGGAAGCACCACTTTTCCTTAATGAACCGACAAGCTATGGTTATTCCAATTTGTTTATCCAAGTATCACTGTCTTGGGGGAAAGTGCACAAAGGAACCCTGTAACTCCAAGGAAAATGATTCTCAGCTTTTGTTCCCAGTGACAAATTTCAAGCTTTCCAGTGGAAATGTGAATTTTGAAAAACTTGTATTCGCTGATCTGAGTCTGACTGCTTCCTAATGCCTGAGCACTGTTCTGTGAGATGATGGTGACATTAATGGTGTAGTGGGGGTTTTTTTCTGGTTTTTATTTGTTTGTTTGTTTTCTTTTCTCAAGTTTGTCTACTGTTTAGCATCCAGACTTCCCTAAGTGATTAGAAGTGAGTCTCCTGCTGGCCTTGAGGAAACACTCATGTTGTGTCCACCCTATGTATGGAAGAATCACATGGCAAGAAGGCAAAACAGCCTCTAGCTGCCAACAGTCAGCAAAAAAAATGGGACTCCAATACAACAGCTACAAGGAAGTGAATTCTGCGAGCAAACAGGGAGCTTGGGAAAAGATCCTAAGCCCCAAATGAGAACACAGTCCTGGCCAGCACCTTGATTTAGCCCGGGGAGAGACTGAATCAAGAACCCAGATAATACATACCCTGGCACTGGACTGTGAAATCAGAAATTCATGTTGTTTTAAGATACTAAATTTACAGTAATTTCTTGAGCACCACTAGATAACCAATGCAAGGGGTTAGGAAGAGCCTTTGTGATTCTAACTGACTTGCCATGAAGATAGGACTGGCACAGTATAATTCCATAAAGAATTTCCGTTAATTTGATCTAAAATATATGTGCATCCATAATAAAATGAGGTTCTTGCCTATTCCCTGGCCCAGACTTAGAATGGCGAAAGTTCCTTCACTGACCACCTTCTGCTATAAGTAAAATTAGACAAACTAAATGCTATCACTCCACTATTACTATAGTTGCTTTTTTAAAGTGGTTTATGTATACTATCATGTAAGAAATGAATTGCCAGTCTATGTTCAATGCAGGATGCAGGATGCTTGGGGCTGGTGTATGGGGATGATCTGGAGGGAAGATGTGGGGTGGGAGGTGGGAGGGGGGTTCATGTTTGGGAGTTCGTGTAAAAAATAAATAAATATATAAATGAAAAAAATTTTTAAAAAAAGAAAGTTTTCTATGTGCTTTCCATTTCCTCACTTAAAATAGGAACACATGCATATTTGAGGGCCAAGATTTAATAAAATAAATGATTGCCACTGTTCCATCAAGGACACTCCTAAGTTCAACTGAATTTTTTTCTTTGATTGGTGATCAACTGGGGCTACCCATCCAGAGTGAAGACCTTGCCTTGACTCCTGCTAAGGGGCCAGTCAGCTCATTCAACTCACCACTGCTTATGCCAAGCTGTCAATACAACAAAAAGTAAATAAATAATTCAGTTTTATTATGAGAATATTGTTGATCTTACTGACCCCACCCACCAGCAAGGGTCTTAAAGCTAAAAATGTGATAATAAGGATTGTATCAAGGATGATGCAATACATGAGCCGAACTAGCCTCATTATTCAGGAAGCACCACTTTTCCTTAATGAACCGACAAGCTATGGTTATTCCAATTTGTTTATCCAAGTATCACTGTCTTGGGGGAAAGTGCACAAAGGAACCCTGTAACTCCAAGGAAAATGATTCTCAGCTTTTGTTCCCAGTGACAAATTTCAAGCTTTCCAGTGGAAATGTGAATTTTGAAAAACTTGTATTCGCTGATCTGAGTCTGACTGCTTCCTAATGCCTGAGCACTGTTCTGTGAGATGATGGTGACATTAATGGTGTAGTGGGGGTTTTTTTCTGGTTTTTATTTGTTTGTTTGTTTTCTTTTCTCAAGTTTGTCTACTGTTTAGCATCCAGACTTCCCTAAGTGATTAGAAGTGAGTCTCCTGCTGGCCTTGAGGAAACACTCATGTTGTGTCCACCCTATGTATGGAAGAATCACATGGCAAGAAGGCAAAACAGCCTCTAGCTGCCAACAGTCAGCAAAAAAAATGGGACTCCAATACAACAGCTACAAGGAAGTGAATTCTGCGAGCAAACAGGGAGCTTGGGAAAAGATCCTAAGCCCCAAATGAGAACACAGTCCTGGCCAGCACCTTGATTTAGCCCGGGGAGAGACTGAATCAAGAACCCAGATAATACATACCCTGGCACTGGACTGTGAAATCAGAAATTCATGTTGTTTTAAGATACTAAATTTACAGTAATTTCTTGAGCACCACTAGATAACCAATGCAAGGGGTTAGGAAGAGCCTTTGTGATTCTAACTGACTTGCCATGAAGATAGGACTGGCACAGTATAATTCCATAAAGAATTTCCGTTAATTTGATCTAAAATATATGTGCATCCATAATAAAATGAGGTTCTTGCCTATTCCCTGGCCCAGACTTAGAATGGCGAAAGTTCCTTCACTGACCACCTTCTGCTATAAGTAAAATTAGACAAACTAAATGCTATCACTCCACTATTACTATAGTTGCTTTTTTAAAGTGGTTTATGTATACTATCATGTAAGAAATGAATTGCCAGTCTATGTTCAATGCAGGATGCAGGATGCTTGGGGCTGGTGTATGGGGATGATCTGGAGGGAAGATGTGGGGTGGGAGGTGGGAGGGGGGTTCATGTTTGGGAGTTCGTGTAAAAAAAAATAAATACAAAAAAAAGAAAAAAAATAAAGTGGTTTATGTGAATTACAATATAGAATACTTACAGGTCATGGTGTGTCAGAGAATAAATAAATAAATATGGCTGTGTATACACATATATTAAATTCAAACTTATGACTATTTTTAAGTATAATTTCTATAGAATTCCGACACTTAAACATAGTAGGCATAAGTGTTAGACAATGTTTAATGTTAACTCATTAACCTTCATACAAAACCTGTGGAGTACTATTGAAAATCCCTTGGACAGAGAGGCCTGACAGTCTACAGTCCATGGGGTAGCCAAGAGTCTGACGTGACCTAGTGAGTAAACTGATACCACTATTATTATCACCATTTTACAAATATTAATGAGATAACTGAGTCACAAAGAGGACAGGCGTATTGCCCAAAATCATAATAACAACAAATGGTCAGGCTGGAATTCAACTATAGATAGTCTGACTCTGGAATCTATGCTCTTAACTATGCAAAACTGCATTTTTAATGGTCAAAAGTGTACTTGAATTTGAAAGTAATCTCACCGACTTTGCTATACAGTTCTGATTTGATTAAAAAAAGAGAGAGAGAGAGAGAGAAACTGCATATTTTTAAATCCTTAATATGTTGTCATATTTTGTCACTTTACAAACATAATTTCATGGGTATAATCAATGAATTATTAGTTTGGTTTAATTTTCAAAATGAGAAAGAAAAAGAAGTTAAATTTGCACTTTGCATTTGATATCATTACTAACTTTGTCAATCTAGACATAATGAAAATAGAGACATTACAAATCTCTAAGACTGAGAAAAACTCTGAAGGTCTATAATTTAGTAAGATTTAGTAAATAAGTCTTTTTTCCTCTCTTTGTTTTTTTCTTTTTTTTTTAAGCTAGCAAGTTCTTCTCCAGAGCCCAGAGCTTTTTCAGTCTTTATCTTACTTGATTTCTCCCTAACATGAAACTGCTGAACAAATTCCTCTTTCTTGAAATGCCTTCTTCCCTGGATTCCATGGCACCACACTCTCCCACTTCTGTGCCTCCCTCTTTGGGGGACCCATCCTCCTCTGCTAATTTTTGAAGTATTGGTCTCCCTCAGACCTTCACACTTAGACCTCTGTCGTCACACTGCACACCCTACCAAACGACGGGCTGAGTCTCCAAGTTTTATCTCTTGGGTTCTATCCCCATATCACCTCCTAAACATTTGTACATAATGTCTCACAAGCATGCCAAACTCAAATGTGAATGCATTTTCCCCTCAAAATCCAAACCACCTCTTTCTCCTTCTCCTCCCCCTTCCTTCTCCTTTTATTCTCCTTTTTTTATTGTGTTCTGAGTGACACAATAAGATAAATGATATGATAGCCCATATCACTTAAAGCTTGTATAATTCTGATTCATAAACAAACAAAACAAAAAATTTTCCTACCACCTTCCTCCTTTGATCTAAGTTAAAATTCCCTTTATGTTACTACATTGAAACAGACATAATTCACACTTTCAGATACAAGCATATTTACTGAATGTAAATGGAAAGTAAAGACTTGATTCATTATTTTTGTAAATTTGAAATTAAGTTTATAAGTAATTATAAAATCACAGTATGATAGATGGGCAAATTCAGCCTAGCAATACGAAATAGTAAGAGCAAGTAGTCTTACCTCCATCTTAAAGTTGATGAATCTGAATCCCAGTAAAAGACAATAGTTTATGCAAAATGAAAGTCAGAAATTTGCAAATTTTATCCAGAAAATACTGTTTTCTTTAACAAAAAAAAATTTTTTTTCCAGCCATTCCATGAGGCATGTGGGCTCTAAATTCCCCAACCAGGGATCAAACCTGCACCCCCTGCTTTGGAAGCATGGAGTCTTAACCACTGGACCACTAGGAAAGTCCCAAGAGAATACCATCTTCTTGATCTACTCTCCTCTCAATCCCTGGTCTCATAGTTTTAAGAAGAAAAATTTGAATTGTATTTCTGGTACTTATGAGAAAGAAGCAGGTGCTAGACTTTCACTATAATTAAAACATTACTATATTAGCAAGATTAATTAGATTGCATGTTCAGAGAAGATCAACGTCTGGAGTCTGAGCGTGAGTGCATGGTAGGTCGCTTCAGTTGTATCTGACTCTTCATGACCCTATAGCCCACCAGGCTCCCCTGTCTAAGGGACTCTCCAGGCAAGAATACTGGAGTGGGCTGCCATTCCCTTCTCCAGGGGATTTTCCCAACCCAGGGATCAAACTCGCATCTCTTCTGCCTCCTGCATTGGCAGGCGGGTTCTTTACCACTAGTGACACCTGGAAAGCAAGACTAGGATCTAGGACAGGTAATGTTTAGTGGAAAAGACAAAAGGAACACTGGTCAGGCCATTCTCAGAAAAGTCCTCTGAACAGCTCCGAGGCAATTTCAGCATGCTGGAAATCTGAATGAGAAGGGATATGAGGGTCTAAGAAGTAGATCACGGCTTGACATACTGAGACCACCTGATCTTCCAAGGAACAGTTCTCCAGCATGTCACTTGAGGTGGCTGGATACCCCTGACATACATAACGGAGCAATTCCAAAATCTCTGCCACAAGGAACGAATTCATGAAATAATCTTTAGAATCCTCTGTGTCCCAGAAAATCTCAAAATTCCATAAAAACAAATCTCTGAGTCATGTATATCTAATTCATTTCCTATTTTATCAGTTTCCCCAAAGCAATATTCCATATATCGGGTGGCCTATAGATGAAATGTGTGTTTTTAAAACAGAAATCTGTGATTTTGCAAGTAAGGCAATCACTTGAAACTATCTTTTTGTTCATGAAGCTCCTGCGCACAGGAACTGAATACGTGTCGAACAACTCTAAATCAAATAGTATTCCTTAGGAATCTTTGAACTACCTGTTTACTACCTGCCATTCCTTACCTTCTTATCTTATCTTCTTGTCCAAAATGTACCTTATTTCAACACACTGTTTGCACTCTTTGCTACATCAAGTAAACAAAACTGCTTACTAACCACTCCCTATTTTCTTGCAACTCAGCATAAACTTTTCCTAAGCAATACCCACACATGAATATATACTTTTAATTTTAAAAACCATCTTTTCCAAACTAATTTCTCTTGGCTCCTATAGCCCCAATTATTCTGAGAGTACATCTTTTTTATCATTTCTTGCTCCAAGATTCTTGCACCTAAGCAAACATCTCTACTAGAGTTGTAAATTTTTTCCTGAAAATTGTGATTAAGAAACTTGAGCCCTAGGGAGAGACTACGCAGTCCGGATCCTAGCCCCACACCTTCGAGTTCTGTAAACTTAGCTCCTTAACCACCTTGTCTGAACTCTAAATGTCTTTCTCTGTGTAACAGGGATAATAAATAATACTACCAACCTCACTGTGTCGAGGATTAAGTAAGACACTGTACATAGAGCCCTTAGAACATAAATGCTCACAGTAAACGCTAATTAGAGGTGTTTTTCAGTAATAGTAGTAACACTTACCTTAATTGTCGCCGAGAAAGCAGACTTTGTTAAGAGGTAATTCCTAGCTCCTGGGCTCTGCCACTAATTAGCTTTATGACTCTTGATAAGTTATTCAGTATATCTGAATCTGGTTTCATGATCTTTAAAACTGAGATAAAAGTGCCATAATAAAGTTACTCGAAAGATAAACTAATATGTGAACAATGCTTCACACAGTACCTGGCATACTATACATATTGTAAAATGACAATGCTTATAGAGTATTCCCAAGTACAGATGAAGAGAACTCAATTTAAAGAAAAATAACCCAATTCAACAGATACTCTGCTCCTTAGCCATCTAGCCCCTTTACCCAGCTAACTCCTAGTCATTTTTCAAGTATTAGCCCCAAAGTCACTGTGTAAAGGGCTCAGTAGCTTGGAAGAGGTCCTCAAGCTTCAGAAAGGATCACAGCCCTGNAAATAACCCAATTCAACAGATACTCTGCTCCTTAGCCATCTAGCCCCTTTACCCAGCTAACTCCTAGTCATTTTTCAAGTATTAGCCCCAAAGTCACTGTGTAAAGTGCTCAGTAGCTTGGAAGAGGTCCTCAAGCTTCAGAAAGGATCACAGCCCTACTGACACTTTGTTACCTTAACGATGCCCCAATCTAGATTAGTACAAATGCTATATGCTCCCCCAGAGCACTCTACACTGCCATTTACCATTCACACCATTTATCATTACCTTTCAATCCAAATCTACTTTGCTAAGCTACTAATAATAATTCAAGGGAGACAGGGACCACATCTAAATTGTGGGCTGCTGTAATCCCANCTCTCCCAGAGCACTCTACACTGCCATTTACCATTCACACCATTTATCATTACTTTTCAATCCAAATCTACTTTGCTAAGCTACTAATAATAATTCAAGGGAGACAGGGACCACATCTAAATTGTGGGCTGCTGTAATCCCATGTGTAAGAACAAGGCAGAGTATAACTTCAAACTTATTAATAAAGTGAATCAATAAGTGAAAGGCATCAGCTAAGATTCATATTGTTTGAAGAATCACAGAAAACGACCAAGGAGGTTTAAAGGAAGGAGAGATTCTATTCACTGGAGGCCATCCTATAGGGAACTTGACAGTAGAGAAGGCTTTTAAGAAGGTCGTGAATGTTAAATGGTACTTTATTATATGGATGTAGAAGAGGGTCATGTATTAATAAGGGGAACATTTTTGGAATCTCAGAAAGAGTCCTCAACAAGGCACCCCCTTTCCCATCCAGGTTTTGAGCAAGTTGAGAAATAACAAAAGTAAACTAAAATAAGGATTTTACTACTGACAGATGCCATGTTGAGGAGAAGGCAATGGCACCCCACTCCAATACTCTTGCCTGGAAAATCCCATGGACGGAGGAGCCTAGTAAGTATAACTTCAAACTTATTAATAAAGTGAATCAATAAGTGAAAGGCATCAGCTAAGATTCATATTGTTTGAAGAATCACAGAAAACGACCAAGGAGGTTTAAAGGAAGGAGAGATTCTATTCACTGGAGGCCATCCTATAGGGAACTTGACAGTAGAGAAGGCTTTTAAGAAGGTCGTGAATGTTAAATGGTACTTTATTATATGGATGTAGAAGAGGGTCATGTATTAATAAGGGGAACATTTTTGGAATCTCAGAAAGAGTCCTCAACAAGGCACCCCCTTTCCCATCCAGGTTTTGAGCAAGTTGAGAAATAACAAAAGTAAACTAAAATAAGGATTTTACTACTGACAGATGCCATGTTGAGGAGAAGGCAATGGCACCCCACTCCAATACTCTTGCCTGGAAAATCCCATGGACGGAGGAGCCTAGTAGGCTGCAGTCCATGGGGTCGCTAAGAGTCGGAAACGACTGAGCAACTTCACTTTCCCTTTTCACTTTCATGCACTGGAGAAGGAAATGGCAACCCACTCCAGTGTTCTTGCCTGGAGAATCCCAGGGACGGGGGAGCCTGGTGGGCTGCCGTCTCTGGGGTCACACAGAGTCAGACATGACTGAAGCGACTTAGCAGCAGCAGCAGCAGATGCCATGTTGAAGGGTGCTGCTTAGTTCTAGAGCCAAATGCACCCATTTGTGGAATCCTGGAGTTAGGAAGACTGACCCAGCCAATGGCAGCAACCCCAAATTTGTGTCTTCACACCAAAGGGGCCCAAATTCAGCAGCTAGCTCCCAATTAAAGAATGAGAGAGATATGCTGACATTCCTAATCATTCTACCCAAACTTACTCATCTGAAAAATTACTTCATTCTCCCAGGGTTAGAGAAGGAAAAGAAGGAACTCAATCCATTTATTGTGCTGAAGGACAATCTCTCCTCATGGAAACTAAGAGTGAAGGAAGGCATTTTTCTCTTTTGAACAGCCAAAGGGTTCTGGGTCTATATCCAGAGAAAACCATAACTGAAAATGATAACATCCGCCCCAGTGTTCTAACATTCACCCCAATGTTCATAGCAGCACTATTTAAAATAGCCAGGACATGGAAACAACCTACCTGTCCATGAACAGAGAAATGACAGATGCATGGAATTGTGCTCAGGCATAATAAAGAACAAAATAATGCCATTTGCAGCAATGCAGATGGATCTAGAGATTGTCAGACTGAGTGAAGCAAGTCACAGAGAAAGAGAAGTATCGTGTGATATCACTTAAATGTAAAATTTAGAAAATATGGTACAAATGAACTTATTTACAAAACAGAGTCACAGATGTAAGAAACGAATTTAAAGTTACCAGGGAAAATAGCAGGTATGGGAGGAATAAATTGGGAGATTGGGATTGACATAGACACACTACTCTATATAAAACACATACCGATAAGGACTTACTGTATAGCACAGGGAACTCTTCTCAGTATTCTGTAATGGCCTATATTGAAAAAGAATCTAAAAAAGAGTGGATATGTGTATACGTATAACTGATTCACTTTGCTGTACAGCAGAAAAGAACACAACGTTATAAACTGACTATACTCCAATACAATTTTTTTTCAAGTGTATATTGGGAATGACCATGAAGTTAAGTTACTGGGGCGTGAGACATTTGAAAGGACATGTTAGGGATAGTGTTGTTTCTGAGTCGCTAAGTCTTGTCCAACTCTGTGACCCCATGGACTGCAGCATGCCAGGCTCCTCTGCCTTTCAGTGTCTCCCAGTTTGCTCAAACTCCTGTCCATTGAATTGGTGATACTATCCAACCATCTTATCCTCTGCCCCCTTCTCCTTTTGCCCTTAATCTTTCTCAGGATCAGGATCTTTTCCTATGAGTCGGTTCTTTGCATCAGGTGGCTGAATTATTGGAGCTTCAGCCTCAGCATCAGTTTTTCCAATGATTATTCAGGCTTGGTTTCCTTTAGGATCGACATGTTAGAGAGTTAGGTTGAAATGATGGGTCAGGGATTGGAAAGTGATACAATTGATACAATAAAATATTTCTACATAATTTTAAAGAAAGATATACCCATTTAGAAATTTCCAGGAAGAATAGTACGTGATCCAAGCTACTCAGAGTGACAGCATATTGCAACAGTGAGAACTATGAAGATAGGCTGGAGCTGTATTTGCTGGGGTTTTTCACCTGTTTTTCTTTCTTTTTTTTTTTTTCTTTAATCTGCCAAAGATAAGAGTTAGGAAAATCTGCATGCAGTTCTCTATTCTGCCACTTATTAGCTCAGAAATCTTAGATAAGCTACTTAATTGTTCTGAGACTCAGTTTTATTACCATTATATCTAGATTGGCTAGACTGATGTTAAATGAAATAATTGTGTGAAGTGCCTAGCAGTTAGCAGATGCTCAGTTAATGGTTCCTGGAAGAGGAAATGGCAACTCTCTCCAGTATTCCTTCCTGGAAAATTCCACTGACAAGAGGAGACTGGCAGGCTTCAGCCAGTGGGGTCACAAAGAGTCAGACACAATTGAGCACACACATACAGTGAATGATTACTACTATTTTTATCATTATTGTGTAATCTCACAGAATATATGTCCTCTGAGAACATGACTAAAGGTTTCCATTGTGTACATAATTATTTTAGGACATAAAATAGTGCTTCACCATGGAAGAGACAGGATGAAAACTAATTTGAGATTACAAACAGGAAGGTGAGTCAGGCTGCCTGTTCCTTCAACAGATCTGTGGCTGCACAGTATTATTACTAGTTTTAGAATCTAGTTACTTTTCAAGTTATTTGTAAATAATTTTCTACATATAATACCGATCACAGATCTGAGAACTGAGAGAGCCACTACATTTAGGTCCCAAAGAGAATAGAAAATCCTGCATATCCTGACCAGGCATAAGTCACTGTTCGTTAAAGGTAGCATTTGTTTCTCTTTTTAAAAATATAGATAACTAGTTCAAGTTTTTAGCAAATGATATTAAAGTGAACATCAGGATGCCTTACAATTAGTTCATGTCACTTTATAATTTGGTATTATAGCAAACAGACATTGTGCAAGGGAGGAGCATTAGCAAATTGGTTTTTCTTTAGACAAAGCTGAAAAACATATTTTTAGTTGCGGGGAACAGCACAACAGAACCTACTATAATCATATACAGATGATGGGAATTTGTCTAATGTTTTATGGTGAATCATTGATGAGGCCAGCAGAAGGAAAATTTGTAGAAATAAAATCACCTTGACAGTAGAGTACCAGGGTCAAAAAGCAAAGTCAAGTCAATGTTCTTAGCTTTAATAAAAACAGTATGATCTGTCATCAACACAGCATTTTTACACTCATGGACAATGCACTCTGAGATCTCCTGCTGGGTTTCATTTGATTTTTACCAAAACCAACAAAGGACAACTTATAGCTGGTGATTCATTGTGACAGGAAAAAGCCATAAAGATACGCATGTTTAGACCCTTGTAAATAAACAGTCTCCAGTGTGATTTTTCAATACAAAGAACATTATCCAGGCTGTAGAGGAACAACTACTGGGTTTTTCTAAATTGTGAATCCATGTCTAAAGATTAAGGAAAAGCAATTATTTTGCATGTCATCGCTGTGCATCTTAGGCTGTTCTCCAACTGAGCTGAACGCAGACTTTAGGTATAAAATAAAAAGGCACGCCTCCTATTGAGACTGAATAGTGTCATGTAGTCTCCATAACAATACTGCCAGGTAGCAAAGCCAAACAAACAGAATAATTAATAATTAAACACAAAGATTAAAAGAGATTATCACTGGGGTTCTACCTAAGAAATGGTGTGAACTCAGTAACAAGCTCCCATTCTTCATCTCTAGACAGTTTTCTTTCCTAATCAAATGAGATAAAATACAGAATGAGAAAGGATAAATTTTAAAAAATATTTTTGTATATCACTCTTGCTATAGTTTTTCGAAAGGAAGTTTCAACTAAACCAAATTAATAAGAACAGGTAGCATATTATTTCTTGGTAACTATTACTTCATTGCATCAAATTTGTGTCCTGAAATGTTTATTCTCTTATTTTTGAAGTTATGTAAAACTAAAATAAAATGAATTACTATCCACCTCAGAAATTATATCATTGCAGCTTCATTCTGTAGTTTACATGTTAAAAGCTGTGGCTCTGAGTAAAATAATGAAAAGGAGAAACTTGATTAGGTAAAAAAAAAATCGTTTTAAACTGCTGGCCATGTCTACAGTATATTGTTTTGTTTCTATGACTCTTTCATTTATTTAACTCTCATTTAGCAACTGAAGGCAGAAGTATGTCAGCACCCACGTTTGCTGTAGAAATAACTGGACTGGGTTTAGCAACATGCTAAAAGAGAACATCCTAACATTATTGGTTTTAATAAGAGACCTACAGCTTTTAAAAATGAGATGTTAGACTACACGGCCCTTCCCCCAATATGAATAATGTATTTATCCTGAAATAAAGTGAACTTTTCCTAGTCAAGTTTCAAATGCATCAGCTTGAGCAATGTAATACAAACCCCCTCCCTTCATTTGTAAAAAGATCCCGAAGTTGTACTTTAAATCATCTTAGTTCTACTTTGAGAGGATTAAAGATATAATTATATTGTCTTAATTTTTTTTTTTTTTTTTGCTTTTGGTTTCATTTTTCAGGAAAAAAAGGAGTGATGAGATAATAAAATGAACAATTTCAAAAGCAAACTGATGTTACTTCATCTGGTTAATGGGGAAGGATTTTTTCCCCCTAGCACATCAGAAAGTAATTTACTTAAAGGAGAGATAGTTATGATAAAACTCAATTTAAACAAGGTGGTTTAAGATTTGATAAGATTTGGAAGACCTAATTATTTACATTAAATTCTAAATTCTCGGTTCAGTTAACCTTTCCTTTCACAACATCTCAATACTTCACAAGAGCCATAGGACAATGTCATTTGACAGTGATTACTAAAATATTTGGGGAGAGTAATTTTTAAGTGTTAGAATGCCTAAAGATTAAAAAAAAAAAAAAAAAAAAGCTAGAATCTGCTGGGTTCTTTGACTTATTTTCAACACTGCTCCTGAATTCCAAACCCTTTCGTCTTTCCTTGCAGTCTCTCACATTCCTGGTCTCCTCACCTCCTATTCCTACTGCTTCCACTCTCTTTTGATGAGACACTCATCAAACCTCTTTATTACACAAAAGCCTCGAAGTTGGTCTTCCTACCTAAAGCCCCTTCCTCTTCCAGTCGATCCACATCCCAGCCATATTAAATCTTCCTAAATTACCACTTTAATTGTCTCCCAGGTCCTATCTAGGAACCACTAATCGCTACTCATTTGTGCTCAGAAAGAATGCAAGTCTGCCCCTGCATACCAGGACCTCATGGAGAAGTGCTAGCTGCCCCCCTGGCAGAGACTAATGCTCCCACATCTCACCAGGCTAACCAAATTTTACAGCTTGCCAGAAGACAGACACACTCCCTCCCCTATTCCTTTGGCCAGGCTCTTCCTCATGCTGAAACGCCTACCCCTCTTTTCTTCCTCATTTCTTCTTTAAAGTTCACCTTCTCAAAGCTTCTTGATGGCCCCAACCAGCATAGTTATAGGAATCCCTGTTCTATTCCTTCCATATCTAAAGATAATAACAACAGTTACTATTATAGCCACTACCACCATTTATTCATTCTTTCTATGCACAAGGCATCATGGTANAAAGTTCACCTTCTCAAAGCTTCTTGATGGCCCCAACCAGCATAGTTATAGGAATCCCTGTTCTATTCCTTCCATATCTAAAGATAATAACAACAGTTACTATTATAGCCACTACCACCATTTATTCATTCTTTCTATGCACAAGGCATCATGGTAAGTGTTTATATGCTAAAATAATGTATATTAACTTATATAATTCTTGTGAAAATCCTAAGAGGGATGAGTAACTTGAAGCTCAAAGCGTCCAACAATCTTTCCTCTTGCCATAGGGCCAGAAGGCAAGAGAGCTGGCATTTGAAACCACAAGTGTCTGACCCCAGAACTGCTATTCTTAATAAACATCAAATATGGTTTTCAAGTCTTTATTTTATATGCATCACAAGGCTATCTTGCAGGCAAAGATTTTGGAGATCTTCAACAAAATCTCTGATTGCTAAAACACTACATGTAGCATTATTCAGATGTATAAGCAATATTTCTGAATCTCTTTTATTGCTTCATCCTCTTTTCTGTCATCAGTTTATCTCTATTGCTAGCAGTTAGCTGGATTAGTGTGATTTTTAAAAGAGCCAAAATTGGAAATTAAAATAACTATGGACTAGAGATGTAGAAAATAGGAAGGAGACAAGTAAATATTGAAGACATAAACCAATTCTAGTTCTTAGAAATATACTGAGCAGATAGAAAAGTGAACAGAGTAGAGTCATGTGGCTTTTTAAGAAATACTTTACTACAGGCAAATTTAAGCAAAACGTGTGCGCACTAGTCATTCAGTCATGTCTGACTCTTCGTGACCCCATGGACTATAACTCTGCAGGTTCCCCTGTCAATGGGATTTCCCTAGCAAGAATACTGGAGTGGGTAGTCATTTCCTTCTCGAGGGGATGTTCCTGACCCAGGGATAGAAGCTTGGTCTCCTACACTGCAAGGCAGATTCTTTACTCTCTGAGCCACCCGGGAAACTCAGAAAATGCATCAGTTCAGTTCACTTCAGTCATGTCCGACTCTTTGCGACCCCATGGACTGCAACATGCCAGGCTTCTCTGTCCCATCACCAACTCCCAGAGCTTGCTCAAACTCATGTCCATCGAGTCGGTGATGCCATCCAACCATCTCATCCTCTGTC
>SJYX01022395.1:376133-386326 GCA_006410675.1 Oreotragus oreotragus
TGCTGAAGCCTGGCTTGGAGAATTTTGAGCATTACTTTACCAGCTTGTGAGATGAGTGCAACTGTGCAGTAGTTTCAGCATTCTTTGGCATTGCCTTTCTTTGGGATTGGAATGAAAACTGACCTTTTCCAGCCCTATCACTGGTGATTTTTCCAGATTTGCTGCCATATTGAGTGTAGCACTTTCACAGCATCATCTTTTAGGATTTGAAATAGCTCAACTGGAATTCCATCACCTCCACTAGCTTTGTTTGGAGTGATGCTTTCTAAGGCCCACTTGACTTCACATTCCAAGATGTCTGGCTCTAGGTGAGTGATCACACCATTGTGATTATCTGGGTCATGAAGATCTTTTTTTGTACAGTTCTTCTGTTTATTCTTGCCACCTCTTCTTAACATCTTCTGCTTCTGTTAGGTCCATACCATTTCTGTCCTTTATCGAGCCCATCTTTGCATGAAATGTTCCCTTGGTATCTCTAATTTTCTTGAAGAGATTTCTAGTCTTTCCCATTCTGTTGTTTTCCTCTATTTCTTTGCATTGATCGCTGAGGAAGGCTTTCTTATCTCTTCTTACTATTCTTTGGAACTGCATTCAGATGCTTATATCTTTCCTTTTCTCCTTTGCTTTTCGCTAAGCATCAATTCTTTGGTACTCAGCTTTCTCTACCGTCCAACTCTCACATATATTTTATGGGTGATTTTAAAAGTCTGTGTCCAGTTAAATACAGAGCCAGTGCAATCTTATGATGTATTGCCAGCTCAACAAGGATGCAGATGAACCCATGCCCAGCCGTCCAGATCATATTTAGTCATCATGCGCGCACCAGGCCCTGTGCTGGTTCCTGGTAAACTGTGGTGACAAAGGCAGCCACAGTCTCCAATGGCATCTAGCCAGTCAACCTCCAAAATCAACTGAAGCCGCACCTTCTGCACAAAGTCTTCCTTAGTAACCCTTATTTCTTGAGGTGAAGTGAAGTGAAGTCACTCAGTCATGTCCAACTCTTTGCGACCCCGTGGACTGTAGCCCACCAGGCTCCTCCGTCCGTGGGATTCTCCAGGCAAGAGTGCTGGAGTGGGGTGCCGTTTCCTTCTCCAGGGGATCTTCCCAACCCAGGGATCGAACCCAGGTCTCCCGCATCGTAGGCAGACGCTTTAACCTCTGAGCCACCAGGGACGCCCCACCTTATTTCTTCTTCTCTCTCTAAAATCTTCTAAAATTCTTCCAAATCATATAGCACTTAGCACTGTGCTTGAAAACGCAGGCTTAGGGACCTCCCTGGTGGTCCAGAGGTTAAGAACCCACCTGCCAATGCAGGGAACACAGGTTCAATCCCTGGTCCAGGAAAACCCCACATGCCTTGGAGCGAATACACCTGTGTGCTACAACTACTGAGCCTGTGATCTAGAATCTGGGAACGCTGCCACTGAAGCCCGTGTGCCTAGCGTCTGTGCTCTGCAACAAGAGAAGCCCCTGCAATGAGCGGCCTGTGTGCAGCAACTAGAGAGTAGCCCCCTCACTGCAACTAGAGAAAATCCACGTGCGACAGCCCAGTGTAACCAAGAATTAAATACATTAAACAAAAACTGCAGCCTTAGAAGCCAATTATTAAGTTTTAATCCACATTTTGCACTTACTAGCTCTATGTCTTTGAGCAAGCTACTTAATCTCTCTATGCTTCATGAGGACAATATAGTCTTCCGCCTCCTGTGGCTGTTGTGAGGATTAAATGAATTAGTACTGTAAAGCAGTCGGAGTGTTCCAGGTAGACAGTAAGAACTCAACAACTGTGAGCTATTCTTATATGATTATTGCCACCTCCCACCACCACTACCACCAGCATCTTCATTTGGCCCCTCTCATATATTTTTGAGTATTCATTACTTTCACCTGTGTTCCAGAAACTCTTCTCATGAATGATGCATGATCTTCACTATAGCTTCATACGGAGACAGCCACTGTCTTTTTTCAGTTAATTAATTTGTATATTTGGTTGCCATGTCTCAGCTGTGGCACACAGGATCTTCGTTGCCATGCACCAGCATTGTGATTCTGGGGCCCAGTTGCCCCACAGCATGTGAGATCTCAGTTCCCTGAGCAGGAATCAAACCTGTGTCCCATGCACTGGAAGGCAGATTCATAACCTCTGAACTGCCAAGGAAGCCCCAAGACTGACATTGTGTCTTTCATAATCAATCCTGTTAACAGACAGCCATTGTATGTAAAAGCTTCCTCTATACAGTCAAATGCATGAAAACCCTTGCCATTCATTTCTTCAGAAGATGGCAGAAGGGATCTTAGTTTTTTCCTACCAAGAGAACTCTGATGTAAGTCTCAAGAGACTGTTTACTTCCAATCAAACCATAGTGTGGTGCCCATTAACTCTGCAGGTAGTTTTGCCAATAAACTCTAAAAGACCATACTCTAAGACGGACTCAATTTTGAGAAGCAGGCAAAGAGGCAAACAGCTTGATAAATACAATGCTACCAGTAAAAACTCAAAGAATATTCTCTATAAACATTACGACAAGATGTGAGAGAAAGGATCTTAGATAAATCATTTCAAATATAGAGTCAATTGCTTTGCTTTCAATCCCCTTGAAAGGAAAAACGATTATGCTTTTTAGCTGTCAGAACAAAACTCTAGGGTAATTCATAAGGCTTTATATTAACACATATAAAACAAAATGAAAAACAGCTTCACAGTATGACCTTACACTTGAACAAAATCTGGAGCAAGTGTATTGTAGGCCAGATTAATACCCAGTTTACCAGGCAAATAAATTCCACAGTGAGTCACCCTCCTGCTTCTTTATTCTGCCTATGAGGGAATCACAGCTCTAGTTTTAAATAGAGCATAGATATTTCAAAACAAAACAGAAGCAACTGCTCCAAGCAAAGCAATGATTTTTTCTTTATTAAGTTTAGGGGGTTTTCTTTTCTTTTTTTTTTCAAGGCTTTAAAAAGCAGTTAAGATTCACAAACTGCAGGAGGGGTTAGAATTGCACTTAGGAGCTGGGATATAAAATAGTGCAGTGGTGTTACTGTTACCTGCATGTATTTTAAGTACAATATATTGAACAATATCGTACACAAAAAGGAAGTGTATTTACTACAGAGGAGACAGTCGGCTGGGGCTCTTCAAAAGCAGATATTGCAGAGTTTACTTTCACATGGGTTTTCACTTTTTGACCTGCTCTTGACCTGGGTAATTCTTGCAGACCAGTGAGTTTAACAAGGCCTGGGATCTATTAAAAGAATGGTAGCCTGCCTTTTACTGAGTAGCACACTGATGGTTTAAAGTAAATGTTATGGTTTGTCACAGGAACCAATTTGGTTACCGTTTGTTCTTCCTGCCTCTGCCTGCTGATATTTTTGCAAGTGTTTTCTATTCTTCAAATTCTACAAAGAAATCTGCATGCTGTTATTTTAAACTTGGGCATCTCTCTTTTTTTAGCGATTCATATTTTAAAACTGGGCAACGTGTCCTTTGTGTACTCTTTGGTAGTACTTGAACCCTTGCTGCACAGACATGAAGCCCATTATCTTTTCAGTGCAGAATAATGATTAAGTCACTCTCACAGTTAACTACAAATTTTAAAATCCTGTTAATACAAGCATTGGCCCATGCTTGACAGAAAAAAAAAAAAATTGAGATCCACATTGATTACAAAGTATAATAAAAGAAATTATTTTTAAATGTTTCCATTTCCATACTATATTATCAATGTACTAGATGAAGGGAGCTTCGTAAACCTTACTAGATAGTACTCTAAGGCTAATTAAACATAAAACTGATTTCTTACTACTTTTTCTAATATCAATTAACTCAGGATCAATTTAAGAGATGAAGCTAACAACATACCAAGCGTGTGGCAAAATGAAAAGATAAGCAAATATCAGTTGGCTTGATTTTGTCCAAGAGTTTATATAAGCTAGATTTGATATGCATGCAGAAGGAGATGAATCCAGGCCCTGGATGGAGTCTTCTGTCTATCCCCTGTGTGGCATTAAGTACTCTAATTAGCCTTAGAGTACTATCTAGTAAGATTTACGAAGCTCCCCTCATCTAGTACAATAATAATATAGTATGGAAATGGAAACATTTTAAAATAATTTCTTTTATTATACTTTGTAATCAATGTGGATCTCAATTTTTTTTTTCTGTCAAGCATGGGCCCATGCTTGTATTAACAGGATTTTAAAATCTGTAGTTAACTGTGTATTGTGCAAATCCTCTGACTTCTGTCTTTTTGGATGCTTTCTTTTTATTTTCTTCAAANTTTTTTTTTTCTGTCAAGCATGGGCCCATGCTTGTATTAACAGGATTTTAAAATCTGTAGTTAACTGTGTATTGTGCAAATCCTCTGACTTCTGTCTTTTTGGATGCTTTCTTTTTATTTTCTTCAAATGAAGATATACAGTGCTATATACCAATGCTTCCAAGTATTGTCACCAATAAATGTTACCAATACTAAGTGTGGCTTCCCTGGCGGCTCAGTGGTAAAGAATCTGCCTGCAGAAGATGCAGATTTGATCCCTGGGTCAGGAAGATCCCCTGGAGAAGGAAATGGCAACTCATGCCAGTATTTTTGCCTAAAGAATCTCATGGACGGAGGAGCCTGGTAAGCTAAAGTCCATGGGGTCACAAGAGTTCAACACGACTTAGCAACCAAACCTAAGGCACCACCACCAACACGTCTTAAGTGTTACAAATCTTTGTCACTGCGAAGTAGTCCCATTATTTCAATGAGTGAAACAAAAAGATGAGACTGAGATGGGGTAGAGATGAGATGGAGTAGCAGTTACACACTACACTACTGATACCCGTAAAACAGTAAAATTACTAACACATAGGGGCATGTAGTAAATATTTACCATATACATTATTCAAAATAAAATATTTAATTCTGTTGCAAAAGTGTTTCCACCTCTACTAGTATCTGAGTGCTTTGAATATATTATTTCATTTACTCCTCACACCAACCCTCTATAGTAGATATTATTATTTGCAATTTCAAGGAAATATCCTAAAGGTCAGAGAAGTTAAGAAACTTGACCAAGGTCATAGAGTTGGTTAAGTTACAGATGGGGATTCCAAGGGCTATCTGTGTAGCTACCAGACCTTGTGCATTTCCCCTGACACATCACCACCTCCCCAAAACAAGGATGGTAGGAATGAATGAAACAGAAAGTCCAGTTTAGAAATGTAACTTAAACCTAATGTAAGTATACTGTTTTGGGTTTTTTCGTTTGTTTGTTTGTTTTTTCAAAATTATGCTGATCAGGGACTATTGACAAGATTCTTTACTAAAAGTACTAATATGAAAACATTATTATTGTCTTATAAAGGATATAAATTTAAAATCCATTCAAAGAACATAATCTAAGTAGCACTAATTAAATAGAAACATGGACCTTTTACTGTCGTTTATTAAAAAAGAAAAAAACATGATGTTTGGAAAAGAAATGTGATTGACTGAAAATGGCTCAGCAGTCACGTGATGGACGTTGGCTCTGTGTTACTTTCTGATGATGCAAAACAGGACGGGGCCCGGCACACACAGTGAGATCACATAAACAAGTAGGTACAAAGTGGAGTGAGGAGGGATTTAAAAGATTTTTGAAGAACATATAAAAATAAGAAATGCTCGGCTCTCCTTAAATGTCAGAGAAGGCTACAGGAAAGAAGAGAGGAAGTGAGGGGCCCTTCAGGGATGAGGCAGCTGCAAAAGAGAGCTAAAAGCTGGTGAAGGAGTTAACACACCTGAGAGATGGAAGCAGAGAACATAGCAGACTCCAGTGTGAGTCTTCAAAATCTCTGCATGTTGAAAATACTGGGGAATATTTTTTTAAATGTGATGCCTAGGCCCTAGCCTACATATATATACATATATATATATACACATATATATACATACAGAGAAGGTGATGGCACCCCACTCCAGTACTCTTGCCTGGAAAATCCCATGGAAGGAGGAGCCTGGTAGGCTGCAGTCCATGGGTCACTAACAGTCGGTCAGGACTGAGCGACTTCCCTTTCACTTTTCACTTTCATGCATTGGAGAAGGAAGTGGCAACCCACTCCAGTGTTCTTGCCTGGAGAATCCCAGGGATGGGGGAGCCTGGTGGGCTGCCGTCTATGGGGTTGCACAGAGTCGGACATGACTGGAGCGACTTAGCAGCAGCAGGCCCTAGCCAGGCAATTAGAATCTCCTAGAGCAGGAAAGTAGGAAGAGAGAAATCTATTAAGATGCTAAGACACTTTTGGAAACCAGTGACACTAAAGATTGACTTGAAGAAATGAATCAGACATCCCATACTAAAACAGAAAGGAAACAAATACTAGTATAGCCCCATAAAAGGATTATGGGAAAATTCTTGAAGCATTTTATATTGCTTTTTTAAATATAGATATACATTGTATATCTATATATATAATGTATATACAATGTATATCTATATGCTGTTTTGTATGTATTACCTATTTCACAATAAAAAAGAACTCAATTGTCTTATTATATTAGCTGCCATTACAAATATGATCCAGTATCACTTCTTTCTCATTTTATTCACTCAGACTTTATTGAATTTTCACCATACAATCTCTTGCAGCAGGACAAAATGCTATTTCTGTTAAAACAATTATGAACAATTAAGACAATTAACTCTCAACAGTTTCCCCAAAGAATACCCTGGGCAATTGTAAGGTTTAGCCCCCAAAATCCCTCAATGGCCAGGGAAAATAGATTGACACTTTTTGTGATGATGTCATGAGCATATGTCAGCAACATCCACAGGAGTAAACTCAGGGACATGTTTACCTGAATTAAGTTATTGAAAAAACATACCTGTTAGAAGAAAATTGAAAAGATACTAAGTACATCATCTTATACATTACAAGAAATGGTACTCATAGAATTAAAAAATAAAATTATAAAAAAGAGATGCAAAGTAAGGATTAAAAGGATGAGGGCTAACCAGTCTTTGCTTCTGGCAGTACTGAGAATGATTCTTTAATAAACACTGAGCAGAAAGAGCACACCATCTATAGTAAATGGGTGCAAGTGGCAAATGATAGCTTCTCTGAAGATAGAACCAGAGTAAAGAGCTTAAATACATAAGAAAAAGCAGCACATGAAGCATATCTATATTTCTTAATATGAAGGGAAAAAATAATTATGCCTAATAACTAAAGACCAAGTGGAATAATAATCAAGAAGCCCAAAATGAAATTTCACTGCCCTCTATCCACAGACAAACTGAATTTTGCAAAACAAGTTTATTTGTTTTTTTTTAAGTGGAGGGGAGAATGACAACTAAGTCATTTTTATCCTTGGTAACTTTGAAGGTGATAAAAAAGAATATTTGACCTAATGATTTTCCAAATTTCAATTAGGATGAATATGATGGGTACAAGCAAATATGTAGACAAAGTTCAGCCTGTAGCAAAGAATACACACACAGAAGAGACTGAACTTCATCTGGTCTTCTATGTAATGCTGTAATGATGAATTAAAATATAAAGCAATAATGTCTAAGCTTATTTTGAAAACAGAATTATTCATTGGAACATAAAACTGATCTCATATGGTCTAACTACAACTACTAGAGAGATCTGAAAAAATAGGGAAAACTTGTTGAAAGATAAGATAATGCTTAAGTCATTAGCACATGAATTGCTGACCAGACCTAAATAATCAAATTATATAGTGTTAGTCCAACATGGTTGTTCACCTATAAATTCTAATGCCTTCAGTGATTTACTCTACTTAGCCAAGAAAAATAATATGAAAAGATCAAATTGTGAGCTATGAATAACCAATTCACTTTAATATCATATTTTTGTTAATAAAAAATGTCCAAGGTCTATTTTTTTCCAAGGAGCTCACTTTAGAAGAAGTGATGTGTGTCTTTGTGTGTGTGTGTGTGTGTGTGTGTGTGTGCGTGCGCAAGCTAGTTACTCAGTCCTATCTGAATCTTTGTGACCCTATGAACTGTAACCTGCCAGGCTCTTCTGTCCATGGGGTTTCCCAGGCAAGAATACTGGAGTGGGTAGACATTCCCTTTCTGACCCAGGGACTGAACCTGGGTCTTCTGCATTGCAGGAAGATACTTCACCATCTGAGCCACCAGGGAAGTGATTGTCCTCTTAAAACTCTTATGAGATACATGAGTTTAGAACAAATAATGCCCACTTCAGAGATAGCTGAGACCCAGTTGTATTAAACGACCAACTCCAAATCATATAATAAGAGAAAACTGTCATCTGCAAAGTATATGGAAAAATAAAAATGTGGACTGCAAACTGTATATCATTAATGCAGATTCAGGTTCCAATCTAGAAAGAGACTAGAGTGAGTACCTACAATCGGGCTGGGAACAGTGAGAATAAGAAAAAAGAGCACATAGACACAATTACAAATATTTTTGACTGCAGTGTTATTATCTATTAAACAAAAAGTTTAAAAATAAGGATCACTAAGAAGCAGTTAAAGAAGAAATATTCTGAGTCTGTACAGAAGAGTAACATCCTTATCAGGATGTTATTTTGGAGTAAGCTATGTTTTTGAAGGAATGCATGGCAAAACTCACATTATTCAAAAGATTAGGAAGTGTTCAATGTCATCAATGTCAAGTGTTCTTCATGTCATCACTTCATATATTTAATCAAACACAAATCACAATCACAAGTTCTCCATGGTATTTCTTAGAATAAACAGAGGAGGCAATAATGGCCGTAAGCCCTTATTTTGCTCTCTCCTCCCTAAATCTCATGTGTGTGCACCAGTGCCTTCATGCACATATGTTGTGTGCACACACTTACACAATCTTGCCTTCTCTCTTATTAAACAAGAAAAAAATAGCTTTGTCTGATGGTCTCCTTTTCCAACACTCAGTGAAGGAACACTTTAAGTTTCTAACCGTGTCTACTGATCTAAATAAAACCGAAGAGTCCAATAAGTGAATTCTAAGAATCACTCATACTTCCACGACCAGAGCAGTGAATGACTCTTAAAATACAGGGATTCTGCCAAAATGTTTTTCCCAATCTACTCCGTCTTTACTGTCTTTCTTATAAACAGTTGTGGACCACAGATTTTGTTCCTCTATTAGCTCAGATTAACTCAAATACAGAGTGTGTAGTGGTGGGGAGTGTGCGTTTTACAATGCTGTTGTTGGAAGACAGAGTATCTTCTGTCATATAAAAGCTTGTCTATCAAACATGCCTTTAGTTAGGAAATGATTTGACTCACAGTGTAGGTTTGTAAATGAATTATGCCATGAATGATAGGGAGAGAACTGCTGATGTTAAATTCTAGTTAGAATTAAATAGGGCATATTCTTTCATTTAATCACAACTTCTCCAATTATAAACCCAGTTATTTTTATGTACTGATTATTTAGGAAATTACTCAATTGCATTATAATTGTCATTATATTTTTAAAATTTTATTTTTACTATTATCCTTGAAATGCTTTGAAGTGGATTTATATTATAAACCCATTTTTCTGAGAGATTTGGCATACAAAGATGCTGGCCATCTCACCAAGGATCATAATTCTGAGAACAAAGATTACTGAAAATAACCTTAAATACAAGGTTATATAAATGTAATAGCATTCAGTTCAGTTCAGTTGCTGAGTCATGTCCTACTCTTTGCGACCCCATGAATTGCAGCACACCAGGCCTCCCTGTCCATCACCAACTCCTAGAGTTCACTCAGACTCACGTCCATCGAGTCAGTGATGCCATCAGGTCATCTCATCCTCGGTCGTCCCCTTCTCCTCCTGCCCCCAATCCCTCCCAGTATCAGAGTCTTTTCCAATGAGTCAACTCTTCGCATGAGGTGGCCAAGTACTGGAGTTTCAGCTTTAGCATCATTCCTTCCAAAGAAATCCCAGAGCTGATCTCCTTTAGGATGGATTGGTTGGATCTCCTTGCAGTCCAAGGGACTCTCAAGAGTCTCCTCCAACACCACAGTTCAAAAGCATCAATTCTTCAGTGCTCAGCCTTCTTCACAGTCCACCTCTCACACCCATACATGACCACAGGAAAAACCATAGCTTTGACTAGACGGACCTTAGTCGGCAAAGTAATGTCTCTGCTTTTGAAAATGCTATCTAGGTTGGTCATAACTTTCCTTCCAAGGAGTAAGCGTCTTCTAATTTCATGGTTGCAATCACCATCTGCA